>APFE030498953.1:39901-60991 GCA_000404065.3 Pinus taeda | reverse complement strand
CTATTCCAAGATTTTGTCAATTTGCAAAGCAAAAAAAATCTGTACAAAGATTTTGTGTCAACAAGAAGATGCCAATGCCAGTTTGTACCAAGATTTTGTGGCATCAACAAAATGCCAGTTTTACAAACCAGGAGAAATAGGAAACTAGGGTTGATGATTCATTTGAAATTTTGATGATTCTTTTGAAGATTGGGATCGAAGAAAGAATTGACAAAATTTCCATAGATATCCTCGCCTGGATGTCCGCCCGCCGCCCGTTAGGATAATGACGAAACGCTCATCATGCCTCAACAATTTTGCAGATTTCAAAAAAGTCGATGTGACTGCTTCGCCGCTCCCAGAAGTGAAACAATGAGTAGTTTGTTCATATGATATTTGGGTGACGCCATTGATGGGATCTATATGACACAGAGAAAATGAATGAGCAATGGAAGACAAATCCGGAACGGACGGTTCGCCAGTCGATGTTGATTTTATGGGATCAGCAGTGACGTTCCCAACTCCAGGGCTCGGCTTTTGCAGTGCGGCAGAGCAAGGCTGGCCTCACCTCATGGCGTCACCGTTTCGTCCCTGGTGCGCAATTGGCGCACACGTCCCAACTCCGCCGCTGGCCGCTGCCACTCAAAATTCGACAGGTAGTGGTGCCTTGGCTCGTGGCCATATCCCATGGATTGCCCGTCCTGGCCTCTGCACGCTGCAGGGAAGGGGGAGGATTCTGCATTTTCCCCTTCTTAGCATCCTGTCAAGGGGATTACAAATGTAGAAGCTTGATTGCAGCACATAATGGCTGGAGGGGGGGAAGTTCAAAGGGGGAAAGCGTGCAAGTTGAACCAAAGTGGTATCACATCAATGGGCGGGGGGGCCTGGTAAATCAACGCAAATCCCCCGTGGACTGTCAGTTCTCAGTCCGGCCTCCGCCCAAAGTTCCCCTAGGGCAGGGTTGGAATTTCGAAACAGAAACTCCTGTCAAATTTGATGCTCTTCACATTTTTTAATCAAAGGATTTTGATGGTTTTAAATTTTTTTTTAAATTATAGTGATCATTTTATATTTCTCAATTTTCTTGACAATTTCAGTCATAGATTCCTCTTAACCCATGTTTTCCATAGCAAAATTGATGGTTTTTACACCTCCCCAATCCTCTTCATAATTTCAACAAAAAAATCTTAATGGTTTTATAAATTCTTAACGGTTTACACAACTCTGGGCCCTTCACAATTTCATAACAAACTTCAACAACAAACGATCTTGAAAGTTTTACAAAGGATCCTGACAGGTTTCAAATTTGATCTTGACAGTTTTACAAATTTTTATATGATATTTTACGGATAAATCAAAATTTATACGTCAAATTCCATCCTTGCCCTAGGGTCAACTTTAAATGTACCCAGCAGTTTATTATCATTCTTATTCTGCGTTTTAGTGGCCCAAGGGCGGTGGCCATGGCAGCCTTTTTCACAGACACGACGGGTCGTCAACGAGAAGAGGAGGGGCGTAAGCGTACGTTCGCAGTACGACTGGATGTCGCGCAGCCATTGAAGAAGCAGAGAATAGTACAACACATCACTTGGTATCGTCATGGCGTTGCAATTTTTTTCCAAAAGTTTTATACGGAAATCTAAAAACTGCCTTCCTTTTCGTAGCCGCCAAATCCCTTCCTCGTCGAAGGTTCCTGTTTTGTCTATCGAAAAATAAGTCACAGCAAGGGCCAACATAAATATGATTTATTGCAGTTGACATGCCAAGGAAGTGATGACAGGTGGTCACGATCTTGCGCCATGGATCATGTTACTTCACATTTAATGCATGTGGATAGCTATGGCTGATTACGATCGCTAGCCTGTCCTGTAACTATGGCTGATTCAGATACTAGCCTGTCACTATGGCTGCGTAGAATCACCGACTTACTCTTGAGTTGTAACTATGGCTGATTCAGATAGCTAGCCTGTCACTATGGCTGCGTAGAATCACCGACTTATTCTCGAGTCTTGGCTCTCTAGGATGACGTCGGTGATTTTGCAGTGGGAGTAAATTCAAAAAAATTTGTAGTATTGGTGGAAATGGATTCAGCATCATCAAAAATCTATAGAACAGTCAAAATATTGAAATTTGACAGCTATATTTTAGATTCAGAAAAATTCCTACCAAATTTTATCAAGTCGCTACAACTTTTGCCATTACCCTTTAGAATATTAGATGAGATATAAAGTAACCCAATCTATATAAATTGGTTCGTTGAAAACTAGTCAATTTATATAAGTTAATGGACCTATAAATGCATATTGGATTAGGTTATTGATGTAATTTAGAAACATAGGTACAAATTGGGTTGGCAAGAGTGGTAAGAGCTATTTTTTTTAATATCACAAATAATTACAAATTATTATTTAATTAAATTAATTAATTTAAAGTAACTCAATCTAAAATAAAGGTGGTTGATCTAAACTAGTTCACTTATATAAGTTAATGGAAATATATATGTTTATTTAATTAATTTAAAGTAACCCAATCTAAATAAAGGTGGTTGTTCTAAATTAGTCCATTTCTATAAGTTAATGGGATTATATATGCTTATTGGATTAGGTTAATGATGTAACTATGAAAGATAATTTTGGCAATACGGGTCAACATGGTTGGCAAGGATTGTAAGAGCTAAAAAACTCTTTAATATTACAAATCACTATTTATAAAATATAAGTAAATTAATCCATTAAAGTAGCACAATCTAATTAAAGGTAGTTGTTTTGAACTAGTCCATTTATATAATTTAATGGAATTATAAATGGGCACTGCGTCATGTTATTGATGTAATCAAGAAATATTATTGTGACAACAAAGTTGGCAAGAATTGTAAGAGCTAATTTTTTTTTAATATCATAAATAATTAGAAATCACCATTTATAAAATGCAAGTAAATTAATCAATTTAATCACAACCTTGAAGATAAATGTAATGCTTCTTATTAAAAAATAAAAAATCTGGCACGAATGTTTATCAACAATCCTATAGACATAATTAATAGCAAGCCTATAGACATAATTAATAGCAGTAACAATATTTTTAAAGCGGTTTTGCTAATTGAAAATAAGTATATAATCACTAATTACACAAATATTCATGTCTATTTTGAAATAGGGTTTTCTCAATTTAATTTAACTATCAATAATTATTTGGTAGATGATAGGCAGTTGACCTCCATAGAATATTCTATAATATTTTTAGTAGTATACATTAAAATTTACCCCAAACTAGTTATGTCTTTTTTGCCCTTTTAATAAAATTTATTAATTTTAAAAAAGTCATATGGACAAGTGTCATATGAAATGAGTTATGTGTTATTTGGACATGAGGTATTGATAAGTCATGGTATTGACCCATGATTTGCGATAAAGGGTATTGAATCTTATACAACACCTAATTATTTTCAATTAGCACAACCACATTAAAGATATTATAACAACCATTAGTTAATTCTAATTATTTTCAATTAGCAGAAAACATATAACAATTAGACTATAACAAATAATGGTGTTCTCTAACTATTCTATGTCCTGGAACAATTTTTGGTCAGATAATGTTTTTTGTTGTTTAAAATCCATTTTTGAATGCATAAACAAATTCAGTGTCTTGAAAAGGCCCGAGACACTCAGATTGTGTAGAGTTTACAAATCAAAATTCATTTTTGAATGCATAAATGGATTCAATGTCTTGAAAAACCTTCGAGACACTTGGATTTGCAGAGTTTACAAATCAAACTTGTGATTCCAACAAATTTCTAATAGATTCCAAACAAATTTAACCGAAAATGTGCCCAAAAAAACCTCGAAAATATAGAACAATTAGACTACGAAAAATAATTGTGTTCTCTAACTATTCTATGCTTTGGAGTTTTTGGTTAGAATTTGGTAGATTTTTTTTTTTTTTTCATGTAGTGTTTTTTGTTGTTTAAAACCCATTTTTGAATGGATAAATGGATTCAATATCTTGGAAAACCACTGAGACACTCAAATTATGTAGAGTTTACAAATCAAACTTGCGATTTCAGCAAATTCCTTGTAACGACCCTCGTGAAAATTCCATGTAATAAATGTTAAAAACAATAACCATGGATGACTGGTACACTTATTTCAAGCCGAATGTTGGGCAAGCCATTCTAGGGGGTGTTCATTTGATTGTTTATGGTTAAGGAAATTGGCAAAGGCAATGGCTAAGCATTAAAAGGCATTTTGGCACATTTATTTATTAAAATAATGAAAATTATGAGAAAAAGAAGGTGAAAGGTCACAGGTTGCATGTGAGGAGGAAAATGAAGGAAAATAATGGAAAATGAAGAAAATAGAGGCCTCACTCATAAAAAGGTTTCCGAAGATCAGTTGGCAAGCTTTTGTTAGTTCAGTTTTGGAGCTCTCTCATTATTCTCTCTCTCTCATACTCTTGGTTACTTAGAGTTTTCTTGGAGAACCCTTGGAGGGTGTGGCATACTTGGATTCTTGGAGAAAGAAGGCAAAAGGAAAAGCAAGAAAGCGCAAGAAGGCATCAACATCAACAACTACATCAGATTTTCTTGCAAGTACCAAGTTGCATGTATGATTTCTTCACTAGTTTTGGCATGCATGTGGTTTATTGGTTATGATTTGTCATTGGCATGGAGGATGGCTGGGATTAACAGTGGATTTCCTAGCCTTGCCATTTTCTGGATAGCCATGGTGATTGTGGGTTTACTTTCATTGTTTTGTTTTGGTTGGTTCTCATGTTTCGATAGCTTGGGTTCAGTTACTAGTCTTGGAAGCCTTGGTTGAACAAACGCTCTAGAAGCCTTATAACAGCTTGGATTGAGTTACTAGTCCTGGAAGCCCTGGTTAGACAAACACTTTGGAAGCCCTTGGTGGGTTGAGTTACTAGTCTTGGAAGCCTTGGTTGGATAAATACTCTGGAAGCCCTGTATAAGCCGTGGGTTGAGTTACTAGTCCTAGAAGCCTTGGTTGGAGAAATACTCTCGAAGCCCTAAAAGGCTTAGATGGAGACCAATTTGATGATGGTTTTGGTGATGTTCGTCCATGAGGTGGAATCTCTCTTTGATGGGTTGAGGTGGATGGCCTCTAGAATCCCTAGATGAGTTTTGATTGATGTGTTCTATGAGATCCCACATTCATGCTTGGAATATGGCACGAGGGTGAATGGCTGAAGATATTTGGCTCAACCATTCTACAGTCGGGTGGAACGTAGTAGTTCCATCTACGGTTGGTTCATTGCATTCATTAATGAGAAATCCATTCCCTTGATTTTCATGTGTAAAGGTATTGATGTATTTATGGATTTGATGGCTAATATGTTTATTGTGTTTATGTTCCTATTATGCTAGTTATATGCACATTTCATGACAACAACTATGTATGGCTCTCAGCATGTTTTTACTTGTATATGAATGGATAATGTGTTTATGAGTTAATGGAGGATAATGCAGCAAATGGCATGAGGGAACAATGGTTCATAGAGATTCTCAGATAAGTATGAGATCCCTACACTTAATTCTGTTATTTATACCTGTAGCTTACATGTTGATGACATGTTTGAAGAAATGCCTGTCATGGATAGTAAGGGTCTGTTGATGATCTTGTCCATATTACTGCTTTTGCATCATTGTTTCCTTGCATCCTTACTAATTCCAAGTTATCATTCCATTTTGGGCAGTGTCCCGGGCTTTGGACCGAAAAAGGTGGCTCAAATCCCGGAATGCTAGCATTAGTGCTGAGACTAACTCGCCTGGGAAATGTTTGGGAAGCGTTATAAAGCACCTGGGCAGTGTCTAGGAAGCATTATAAAGCACTTGGGCAGTGTCTGGGGAGTGTTAGTCTTGAAACTGACTCGCCCAGGTAGTGTCTAGGGAGTGTTACCCTGCCCTTAAGTCTCTCAAACAACAGTGGGACCCAGGGATAGGAAGTTTGAGTGGCTGACTTGTCTCCTGAAGGTTATTTGGATGAAGTTGGATGACTGTATGTGATATTCCATCGATTCCATTTCCTTAAAGTCACCAAGGAGGTTTAATCTTATCATAGTGGCCTCTCGTCGCATGTTTACCTTGGCTAGCCAGTTGCTTGGGTAGATGTGGGAGGAGGGTGTTACAAAGTGGTACCAGAGCATGGTTCAACTCTCGAATTGAATAGGTTGAATGTGTGTTGGTCATGCATGCATGTTAGTTGCATGTGTGTCTCTTACACTTACATACTTGTTGCATTTTCTTGATGATGGATTATGGTTGTAGTATGGTTATCATGGAGAATTTGATATTGATATCATGAAATGTGTTTGAAATGAGTATGTGATTGTTTGTGTATGGATTATATGTCGCTTACATGTTGATTTCATGATACCTACTTACATCCTTGTATGTTAGGTTACATTTTTGAATATCTTGATTACATTCATCAATCTTGTAGGTTGATTACGGGAACTGATCGATTATGTTTGACTACAAGTGGTTATGCGTATTGGTAGTTGGTTTGGCATTGCTTATGCATACTGCTAGTTGCATGTGGCAATGTGTACGATGGAGAAATTTTGTTGTCATGCATGAGGTCATAGCATGCATTGTTGATATGGCCTTGTACTGGTGACTAGACCCTAGTTAGAGTGATGCTTATGAGTTGATACATTTACTTGCGTATGTTGATATGTTGTTACGATTATGTTATACATGTATCACTCTGATTTGGTAATCTTGCAGACAAGTATCCTCCCCGAGCTATACTAAGGTATGTTGGTTTATTGTGATTTGGTTTATTTGACATATTATACCTTGCAGGAAGAAATATCAAATGGCTAGCAAGATGGTTGACTATAGAGACTCTCCTTATGAATCCAAAGACCAGTATGGTGTTGGGAACCCCTCTAACTTGGCAGTTACATTGAGAAGTTTAAAGGAGGAGATAAGGAGTTGTAAGGCAGATAATTATAGAATCATACAGTCACAGGAAAAGTTAGCAGAGGTGAATGCAGTAATACTTTAGAGCTTGTCGGATTTGCAGCGACAAGGACCACTATGGATCAGCCATGAGCATGAAGATAAAACTAGTGGGGCATATGGCATCAAATCGCATGGCGATCACCGATCAGCAAGGAAAATTTTAAGAACCACTCTAAATTTATATGTATAATAAACGGTGAATCCCCATGATACATAGGAAAAATGGGAGGCAATTTTATCAATAATATAATATGTATATATAAATTTTTTGGCGAATCTCTCACCATATTATATTATCTTGTAAATTCATAGCGAATATTTCACTAAATTATAAAATCGTGTAAGATCTTGGCAAATCTTTCACTGAATAATAAAACATTGTGAAGTCTTAGCAAATGTTTTGTTAAATTATGAACCCATATATGATAATAGGATTCATTAAACTGTAATACACTAACATAAAAAAAATAAAAATAAAAAATAAAAAATGATGGTTCACGGGTCTCTAACTACGCGGGCCCTTTGAGCGGACAACTATTATCCCTCTGTATCCTAGCTACTGGTAAACCCTAGGGTTTTCTACCTTCCCGGATAAACATTCTCGTGCTGTTTTATCCTTCCAACTTTGCCGTCGGTCCCCTGGTCGGCAGTTTGGAATCTGCTATTTTGTCAGGTTGCTATGGTTGTGGAGGACCTCGTGGACTACGAGGAGGACCCCATGCCATATCAGGATATTTGGGCATACAATAACTGACCAGCCATGGATCCCTGGGGAAAATAACCAACTATAGCGACAGTTGCCTCTAGCATACAGCCCCACCCGCCGTGCTCAGGGAAGAAGTACCATCCGGATGTCAACTTGGCAGACCTTCCGGTCCTTGAATGCCCCTCTCTCGCCGGCCATGCTCCATCTTCTGGGATCCTGCCTGCAGACTTCTCCATCATTCGACTCACTTCTCTCGACCTCTACTCAGCTCTCCCTACCTATGCCCTCGTCTACCATTCAACCCTCGAACCCATCATCCATTTCATTGGCGCTAGTAAACCCTCATGGCCCGCTGCGCCCCACTCGTCCCATCTTTCACCCCGGTTCTTGCAGTTTGAACCCCTGCTCCCCCATCCGCTCAGGATGCTTCAGTTCCCCGCTACTACCTGCTCGTTCGGTCGGGTCTGCTTAGCATAGTACCTCTGACCCGTGCCGCAAGCTCCTTAAGGACTTCCCCATCGGTAAGCGCTCAGGAAAACAGAAGAAAGGGAGGTGCCTATGAGCCATCGACTCCGATATCAACCTAACTTTCAGGGAGGAAGTTCAAATGGTGGATGCTATGGACACTGCTCGCAAGGTTCTGGTCAGCCGGGTTCACGGTCGAACATATTCTGTGGAAAGATTAAAGCAATGGACAGAGGAGATTTGGGGATCTTTGCTAAAGGAATTACCAGCCATCAGAGTCTTAGTGAGGGGATGGTTTTCCTTACAATTTCATTGACCTGAATACACACATTGGATTCTATCCCAATTCTGGCATATTGAGTTGGCGCCGGTTCTGCTGAAGCGTTGGGATCCACTATTTGACCTGGAGCGAGAATAATTGGGCGCCAGGCCGATATGGGTTCGACTATCGGGCTTTCCCATGCAGTACTGGACACCCCAAGTATTCAAGCACATAGGAGATGCGTTGGGCACCTATCTCGAGCATGATAAATCCTATGAGCAGACTGGAATTATGACCATGGCTAGAATCCTTGTTCACCTCGACACCAGGGATGGGCTGGAGGAGAAAATTACCCGGCATCGCAGACACTTTTCGCACAAGCAGTTGCTGGATTATGAAGGAGTCCCGTTTCGATGTCGAAGATGTCACAAAATCGGCCATTTGTACAAGGACTGTCCACTACTTTCAGGAGTGACTTCAGAAACTAAAGGTGCTAGACAACAGCCATATGTGGAACAAAATAGAGCTGACATCAATCAGGAAGAAGGTGATGTGACTCACAGTGAGGCCCCTGCGAATGCGGTACCTGAAGGCACAAAGAAGACAAACAATAGAAGGAAGGCTACATCAACTCCTGCACCACCTCGCACCTGGTCCAAGGCAGCGGAGGATGCATCATCTGCTCCGGGTAATGAATCTCTCCCCATGACCTTTGCTATTTTATCAGAAGTTATGTTTTCTGTTATGAACTCCACTTTATAGCCGTCATCTATTGATCCGGGCCCGTTTCCCTCTATTCACTGCTCCATTGCCCCTCCTCCCCCCACCTTCTCCACCACTCCCTCCTCTCACAGGATGGATGCTGCCCTCCCCATCCCCTCTTCCTCCCCCACTGGCTCTGGATCGTACCCCTACCACCTCCGACCTCGGGTCCGAACCAAACTCTTGGGCCTTGGTTCTTCACCTGGACGGTCCTCTAACCATAAACCAAAAAGAGGCCGCCCATCTAAGATCTACTCGGCCATACAATATGCTATCGCAGATGTCTCCCTGGGGTGACAATGCACTATCGAACGGGCACTTATAGCAATTGAGCCCTTGGCCACTAGTTCCCCATGATTTGGCTCTCCTTCAATTGCAGGGGATTAGCCAACCCCAAAAAGGGATTGGCTCTTAAGAGACTGACTTAGGAATCCAGATGTGACATCCTCTTTCTTCAAGAGACCCTCTGCACCTCGGATATGGCTGTGAGGGCCCTTCAAGCACTTCTTCCTGATTGGATTTTTCATGGTATGGATGCAAATGGTCGCTCTGGCAGCCTCGCCATCGACATCAACCCTAGAAAGGTCAAGCTCTTATACTCTTGGGGCGGAAGGGGATTTTTGGGTATGGACATTTTCATGGGAGAGTTTGGGATACCTATTTGAATTATCAATATATATGGTCCGAATCAGAACAGGCTAGCCTTCTGGCACAATTTTTTGGAAAGCAACCTCATCACAAGATCCACCATATTGGGCGGTGACTTTAACTTCTCTCTGGGAGTCGGGGAATCCTGGGAACACCATGCTCAGCTCGACCCCATCTTAGAACAAATGAGCATGTTATTAGACTCTCACATGATTGTCGATTTTCCTATGAACAAGAAAATGCCCACCTAGCACAACAGGAGAACAGGGAAGGCAACATTGGGCAGGAGATTAGACAGATTACTGGTACATGAAGACCTGATTCAAAAACTTCCCCTGTACTGACAATGGGTATGCTCGGGTGGTCTATCTGATCATCTACCCATCCTTCTACAAGTCAGTCGAGCCATTAAAAAGCCCCGCACCCCTTACAATTTTTTTGCTGGATATTTACAAGACCCGGACTTTATTAATATGGTCTCGGACTTCTGGAGATCACAAGCCCCTCTGAGGGCATAGAGAAAGGCAACGGATTTTTGTGACAGACTCAATGGACTTAATAAAATGACTGAGGCATGGGCAAAGAGGAAACGACTAAGAGATGACCAGCTTCTCTTGGACACAAAGACACAGATTGCACAATTCATGGATGAAAGGGGGACTGGTTTAATATCAGAGGAATCAAAATCCCTATTGAACAACTTGGAAAAGCAAAAAATCAAGATACTGCAAGAAATGGAGGAACTGTGGAGGTTAAAAAGCAGATCCATTTGGCTTAAAGCGGGGGATTGCAATACCAAATACTTCCACAACCTTGCAACTGGTAGAAAGGCCTCAAACACTATCTGGTAGCTGCCTTGTGAACCGGATGGTTGGGCAACAACTCACCAGCAACTCACTAGATTGGGTGTATCACACTTCAAAAGGCAATTCACTGCCCCGACAGCCATAAATCTTCCAGATATCATCAACCTGGCTGGCCACTTTCCTAGATTTGTTGAGTAGGAGGATTTCGAGGACCTTACACAACCGGTCACATTGCACGAATTGGAAGGAACACTAAAGTGGTTCAAAAAAGATAAGAGCCCAGGTCCGGATGAGTGGCTAGTGGAGTTCTATTTGGCCTTTTATGAACTATTGGGGGAGGACCTGCTGGCTGTTATTCAAGAGAGCAGGATCACCGAGCTCATTCATCCCCCTATGAACCACACCTTCATTGCCTTGATCCCTAAATTGGACGCCCCATCGTCCTACAATGACTTCCGACCTATTTCTCTCTGCAAATGCCTCTACAAAATCATGTCCAAGATCATTGCTAACCGTATCAAGCCCATCCTATCTACACACATCTCTTCAGAACAATTTGTTTTCCTCCACCACCGTCACATACAAGAGGCCATTGGCACCGCCCAAGAAGCTCTACACTCCATCAAGCAAAAGAACCTCAAAGGTATATCCCTCAAGATTGATTTAGCAAAGGCATTTGACAAAGTAAATTGGCTCTACTTAAAGATGATCCTCACTCACTTGGGCTTCCCCCCTGTTTTTATCGCCTAGATTATGGGATGTATCTCTTCTATCTCCTTCGCTATTCTCATCAATGGCTTGGCCTCAACACCTTTCAACATCGACAGAGGAATTAGACAAGTATGTTCGTTATCCCCACTCCTCTTCCTGCTTGTTATGGAAGGTCTGAGCAGGCTCATCGCATCCGCCAAAAGGAGTGGGAGTATCAGTGGCCTCAAAATTATGGAGCACTATTTTCTCACTCATCTTCTTTTTTAGATGATATTCTTCTTTTCATAAATGGGAGTGTCCGGGACTCCACCGCACTCAATGAGATCCTAAAGCTTTTCTGTAGTGCTACGGGCATGGAGATTAACAGGGGGAAATCCACTATATCCCTCTCGGGTTGTACAAATCAGGAAACTCAGCTTGCAAACCAGAAATTCTCCTTCTAGGAAACAAATCTTTTGGAAGGCATTAAATATCTGGGCTTCAGATTAAAACCAGATGGATACAAGATCGAGAACTGGACTTGGCTTATCACTAAAATTGAAAAGAGGATCAATGGTTGGAACCATAGGCTCCTTTCTAAAGCAGGCATGCTTATGCTATAAAATCAGTTCTTGAAGCCACCCCAGTGTACTGGACGTCTCTCTCTTGGATCCCCAGAGGAATTCTTCACAGAATACAACAAACTTGCAATAGATTCCTCTGGAATGGCAACAAAAAAGGAAAGTTCTTTGCCTGGGCTAACTGGTCCAAGATCGCTACTCCCAAAAAGTGGTGGGGGGGGGGGGGGGGGGTGGGGCTTAAAATCACTCCCAGAATTTGCACAAGCTTTGGCAGCCAAACAGGGATGGCTATTATTAAAACATAATAGTATCTGGGCGGAAGTCATCCATCACAAGTATATTTGGCCATTGACCATCACAGACTGGATTCGTCGGCCAAATTGGAACAGATAGGGTATCTCTGCGATTTGGAAGGCCACTCTGAATGCCATGCCTCTTATCAGAGATAGCCTCTTATGGCGCATCGGAAATGGCTCATCTGTCCGCATTGGTATTGATCCATGGCCAGGTTCTGGGAATGCCCACAATCTACCATAAGGGATGGTTCTCTATTTGAACAACAGAGGCATAAAATTTCTTTCTCAGATTGGAGATCAGCAGCACTCTACAATTTACTCACAAGCTTGGTTAACTGATCGACAATGGAACTTGACATATGAATGGAATGAAGAATGGAAGTCATACATACAGGCCTTAATCGAGTCCCATATTAGATTAAGGGATGCTGAGGATGAGCTCATCTAGGCCATATCCAAAACAGGACTATACTCGCCGAAGTTGGGATACCACAAATTGATTAAAGCCAAAAATCCAGATAGCCACAAAAGCTGGTGGTCCTCTATTTGGCGACTGCAGGCCCAGCCAAGAACCAGACTACTAATGTGGAATATTCTCGTGAACAAAATCCCCACTGGATCAGATCTTATGAAAAGAGCCTTCGCAGGCCCAACTTGGTGTGTTTTATGTAGGCAAGCGAAAGAATCAACCCTCCATTTACTCCTTACCTGTTTGACCACCAGAGATATTTGGGCATAGGTCACTCAAGCTCTTAACATTAATGCGGACTGGCAGGGGGTGGATATACAATCAGCGTGGGATTTGTGGTGGAACTCAGTGGCGGCAGAAAAGCCCCAGAATCTCCCCCTTTTGCTTGCCTGGTATATTTGGATCTGAAGGAATGCGATCATTTTTTAGAACAGTACTGTTAATTGGAACCTCCTCCCCCCATCATCTGCGTGGCATATGCAGAGATACCTGATGTGATCAATCAGACACAGCCCAAGCGCCACTCCAGAGCAAATAAACAGAGATGTGCCATGGGCATATTTTGATGGGGCGGCCCAACGACAAGAATGCGGTGGTGGCATCCTCCTTCATCTATCTGACACACATTACTTCCAGATTTGCTTAGGACTTGGTCCCGGAACAAACAACCATGCAGAACTGATAACTCTGCGTCATCTTATATTTTTTTCCATGACCAAAAACTGCCAACAAATTCAAATATTTGGTGATTCAAACACTGTGGTTGGTTGGTTTAACAACAAGACCAATTGTCATGCATATTCTTTGAAACAGATCTTGGAAGATATTTTTTTTTTCAAAACTTTTTTTGACCAGATAACTATTTCTCATATCTACAGGGAAAGAAATTCAATTGCTGACCGGCTCTCGAAAGAAGCGGTAGATCGTCCTCTAGGCGATTGGATGATCGAGGAATTTTCTCCTATAGGGACATACAGATATTATCACAGACCATATATAGATGGACCACTTCAGTGAGGCAATGGCCTCAATATCAGCAATTTTGAAGAACAAAATATTTTGTTTATATTTGTATATCGCATTATATTACAGTAATGAACTCATGTATAGCAACTACGCACTTTTATGATGGACTCAGAACCTTACTCAGTATCCCTATGGGAACCTTATGTATTTTTTTTCTTTTTGAACAATGGCGACCAGCCACAATACAACATATGCCTATGGGCATCAACAGCATGTAATTTCTCATCAATAGAAATTATGAATTTTCTTCTTCGGAAAAAGAGAATACTAGAGATTTTGATCCGTAAATGACTTCATTGGAAATACTCCTACACTTGAAAAAAAGGATCTTTTTCAAAATAGAGTAGGATAGAATAGGGAAATAAAACCAAGCTTGGTAAAGTTTTTGAGTTGTTGAAATTTTCGTTTTGACATTTGATATCATTTATTTTCTTGAATTTTTCATTTTTGGTGGTGCAGTAAGAGCCACCTCATTCACTAACTATTGGCAAGAAGATCTATAATAAAATGGATGTTTGTGAAGAAGGAGAAAAAGTTGAGATTTGACAGCTAGAACTTGATCCTTGCCTAACCTTGAAACAATTTGGACGAACTGTCACTCCACATGGTAGCCCCAGATTGGCCCATGTGGTAGCCATCCATTGGTCCACATGGCAGGCCCATTTGCACAATTAACTATTCAATCAACCATCCAGTCAACCGCGACATCAACATGACACATCAACCACTTGCACAGTTAGCCTCACCACCTTAGCATGCTACATGGCACTCTCTGGAGTTTCCATGTGACACCCTTGCGACATTTTTTTATTGTTTCATAAAAAATTCAAAAGGGCATATATTTCTCATACAGTGTTCATTTGAGGCTATTCAAGCATCATTGGAAATATACCAATGAGCACTACGTGATGAGATAGTTTTAATTAACATTTGAGACAATACAAAATAGTCATTTTTTAATGGATTTTGCAGCAATTAGGCTTGTAAAACATCATTAGATCATTAAAACTTTTTTTGATATGAATTTTCCTTAACCTGATTTTTGAATCACTAAAATTAGGCATCAAACAAAGAAATTATCAACAAAATACTGATGGGTAGTCCAAGATGCATCGCTTCACGACAGGTAAAAGTGCATTTCTTTTTTATTTTATCTTCCTTGAATTTGTATTATTGGTATTATTTATGAATTTTTTGCATATATATTGTATGAAGAGAGACTAATCACATCTCTCCTTCAAGAATCTTACGTTCTATTGTAGATTAGTGCGAAGCTTTTGCAGGTTCTAGGATGATTAAAGAAGGTCAATTTATGCACCAGTGGTTCTCAAAGACCAATTTCATTTTCAAGGAGAACATGAAGAAGTCAAGTCCATGTTAGAAGAAAATTCATCATGCCATTGCTACTCATTCATTTTCCTCTTTCCCCATGCTTACAATTCATCCATGAATTTCCATCTTCCTAGAGCATTACTTCAAAATCATTTTCCTTTACAAATTTCATACTTTCCTGCCTCACTTACATTTCATCCCTAACCCATGAATAAAACCATTCATCTCACTCACATGCTGAGTTACCCATTAGCCTTTTCCTTTTCCCAAATAAAGCCTACTTGATAAGAGTAAATCTTTCATCTATGCTCCTTTACATCATTACTTTATGGTCATGTTAGATGATGGGGGATATATTAAGGCCCTCCTTCTAACAAGTTTTGGCCCATTGACTTCAACACATTATCTAGGTTTGAGACTAGAGTTGTTTTTAGTACCTTGAGGCTTGCATGCCTTGACGACAAGTTCTGTTGCCAATAAACAATGTCCCCTTTTTGTTGGATCTTTTAGATGACTTGACTTCAACTCATTTATTCGTACCTAATAAGATGTACTCGGGCATCTTGAATCTCATTGACACTAATGGTGAGTGGTCTTGTGTCGGTTACGAAATTCATTAATGGTTGGTAATCCAACAATTTATTTTTATGTTCGACATCAACAAAATTTATTCACATAAAAAATAATTATGCGATGATGAGGATATGAGTGAAGCCTATATAATTCCAACATCTTACAACAATGTGCCAATAAATCAACATTCTGTTTTAGAGTTCAACATTAATTCCAACAATAAGAAGGCACAAATATTCCAATTTCAGATTTCATCCACTATTCATACAACCAAGTGTTGAAGAAGCAGATCAAATTCTTTCACTTCACATTCCATGATCCATCAGTAACAACCAAGACCTCACATATGCATAGCTTATTGACTTTTCATGTAGGTGAAGGTATGTTGTTTTCTAATCTATAATCATTAATTCCTTGAATGCTAAAAGATATGTATTTGGAAAATTTCCCACGCAAAATTCTTTTCCTCATTTTCCAAGAATAGAAAACACCTTTAGTTGGGGCAAGGATATTAATTACCATTTTTCATTTCATATTCCATAACCTCATACATTCTTCTGCAACATGCTTCTGCCAACTGGATGTTGTTGCTATTTTTTTTTGGTTCTCTAAAGATGGATATGCTTTGTAAAAGATTCAAATAATGAGCAAGGATTGATTGACATGTATAGATCTTCACTTTGAATACATTCTTAAGTATTCTTTGTTGCAGCAAGAAGAAGAATAAGAAAGAAAAGTGTTGTCACACAAGAACCAACACTTGAAATAGTTATGGTTGCCACACAAGAACCAACCATAAGAGCTGCCACTTAGATATCTTTCAAATAAAGAAGACTTTTCAAAAGATGCAAGTCTTGAAGAGTACCTCAAAGTCACAAAATAACTTAATCTTCTACCTCATAAAATGTTACAGTTCATGATAATCAATGCAAAGTTACATGAATACATGCAAAATTTTTAGTTGGAGGGAAAGTTGGATCTCCAAAATATCATTCATTTCACCCTTTTTTATTTCACTTTGCTTCAAAATTTTCCATATTCCATAGCTCCATAACCATGCACTAAGATCATCTTCATAATTAAATATGGGTTTAGACACATTATTTCACAATACATTTAATTTGGTATTTTGAGCAAATTTATGGTTAAATATTAAAATAATAACATGTACTCACTTACATATAAAAGTTGGATGAGTTTTCTGACATGTGTAGGCACATTTGAAGATTCCAAGACAATCATATTTGGCCTCCAAGGCTCAAATTCGATTTTCTTCTTCAAACTCTTGAAGATTTGAGGAAGATTTGAGATCATTAATCAAACACATTTCATGGAGAAAGATCATGGAATTTTTCATAAGTGTCTTCTATCAAAGTTAGGAGAGATTTGTGAGAGGATATAAAGAGATGTTAATTACTAGATGTCAACACATGGTTGTAACCACATGACATATTTGTGGATCTAGGGGAGATTTGTGGATCTACATTTATGAATTAGTTATCTTAGTTTTTGTATAAATAGGAGTGTCTTCTCCTATCAAAAGGTGTGAAAAGTTTAGGAGCTAGGCTCATACTTCAATGTAGAGTTTTGGATGTTAAGGATTGACACTGTGCTTATGATTGATGTAATGAATACCATTCTAGTTCACTTTGATATGGTTGTGCTTTCATTTGGTGTTTGATTAAGAGTTTTCTCAACTTTCCACCCTCATGCACTTTGGGATGACCACCTAATGAGTATGGGATGTATTCCAATGTTTTAATTTTTTTAGTTTGTTTATTTTAATTTTAAGTCTTTTAATTATATGTATTTTTTACATTCTTTCATGCTCATTCAATTTATGTTCTTTTGCAGGTTAAGTGTTGCTGCTCTCATTTCATAGATTCATTGCTTTTCAATTTGTTTGATAGATACTCATGAATGATTCTAATTTGACAATGCACACATTAGTAATTTCAATTGATCTCTCACTACTTTCATAATAAGTTGCCTTTAAATTTCATAGTTTAAGAATTCAATGTTTTCTTAGTATAGGATTTGCTACTTTCTAGATTAAAATTTACTTTCAAGTCATTAGAATATATTTACTTTCCTATTGGTAAACTAGATTTGCTTTCATGTCACTAGAACAAATTTATTTTCATGCTAATAGAATAAATTTTCTTTCATGTAAATCGTTATTTCAATTTCATAGATTAAAAAACTGCTTTCCAAGTTCCAAATTTGAGACTTTTGAAAAAGAAAGTGTGTTCATACTCATCTTCGACATTTTTCATGAATAAGTTTTCCATTATTTCAAAAGGTTAATTTACTCTTAAAATGAAATTTGATTCATAGCATATATTGTGCAAGTATACTTCGCAAGTTTATGAACCACGAGTTGACAATTTAATGACAAGTAATTAAATTACCCAACACACTTCCCAATCCCAATAATAAAGCACCTCAACAACCCATTTACAATGTTTAAGCTCAAAATTTTCAAGCTTACATGCTAGCTCCTCTAGATTTAAATAATTTCCAACTTAGATCTGGTCGAGTTTTACAAAAGAAAATACCTCTTGGTTTCATTCAAGAATAAAAAGAGGAGAAAACTCCTGAAAAGGATGAAAATCCTGAACAGGAAAAGACTCCTCAAAAGGAATATATTCCTACACAAATAAATGACAACAAAATAAGACCAACTTCTACAATTCCTTTAGTTGAGCAATCCTCTATTTCCTTACAAATCCTCCTTTTTCAGAGATATTACAAATTGATAAAGGTGTAGAGAAACAAATAGTATTACCTGATTATAACATGTTTGATGAGTTGAAAAATATTTATATCAAAATTCTATTACTTCAAGCTATAAAGGAAATCCCTATTTTCGCAAAAACAATAAAGGAGTTTTGTATTAAGAAACCTGGAAGAAAAATAAAATAAATCCAAAGAGTACAACTAATTGGAAAACTAACAAACATTATGATGGGAAAACCAATAACTGAAAAATACTTGGATTTAGGTAGTCCCATTGTAAAGATTCATATTGATGATATTGAAATTCCAGACACTTTGATTGACTTAATTTCAGCTATAAATACCATGAAAAATAATACTATGGATAAATTAAAATCAACCAATCTCCAATATACTCCTACTTTGTTGCAATTAGCAGACATATCTGTTACTAAACCTAAGGGTATATTGGAAGATGTATTAATATCCCTAGACTCATGAGAGTATCCTGTTGATTTCATGATATTAACTCCCCAAACTAATCTAGGAGGACATCCATTAATTCTTGGTAGGCCATGATTAACTACAATTGATGCATTCATAAGTTGTATGTCTTGTGAAATGTTTATTTCTAATGGCAATACCACTAAAAAGTTCACATTATACCCACCAACAAGTGCAATAATTGAAATATAAAATGAAGAATGGATTGAATAAGATAATGAAGAGTATGAAGATATTCAACTAGTTTTAATTATCTCACAAAATGATGAGGATGACCAATTAATGAATTTAATGAATAACCACGTTTTTTCTTCATATTGTGAACAAAATTATTGTGTGCATATCTTAGAACAAGACTTTTAAGAAGAATGTCATATTGGATACTTTTCATCTCGGCAATCTAAAATATCTTTAAACTCAATGGAAAAATTTGACAATGCAAGAATTAATAAAGATGTTACAGAAGCATTACTCTGCATTTGCATGGGAATATACTGACACGAAAGGAATCAACCCAAATACATGTATACATCATATTTATATACTAGAGAATGCCAAACTTGTAAGACAACCCTAGAGAAGGATAAATCCTAATATTAGGGAGATTGTTAAAGAAGAGTTACAAAAATTGCTCAATGTGAAATTTAATTACCCAATTTCAGACAGCCAATGGGCTTCACCCTTAGTTATCATGCCTAATAAAAATGGAAAGTGGGGGGTATGCATATATTATTGAGAATTAAACAAGGTAACTCTAAAAGATCATTTCCCACTACATTTTATTGATCAAGTAGTAGATACACTAGTAGGAAAGAAATATTTCTGTTTTCTTGGCGGTTTCAGTGGATACAATCAGATTCAACTTGTACTTGAAGATCAAGATAAGTAAATTTTTACACATCCATGGGGTACATATGCTTACACGGTACTTCCTTTTGGTTTATGTAATGCACCTACTACATTTCAAAGAACACTATTAGGTATATATTTTGACTTGATCCATGATTGTGCAGAAGTTTATATGGAAGATTTTAATGTTTATGGGAATACTTTTGAAGAAGCTATGGAAAAATTAGAAAAAGTCCTCTTTAGGTGTAAAGAAGCTAATATTTCATTAAGTAATGAAAAATCCTTTATGATGTTTAACAAAGGAATTGTTTTGGGTCATCATATTTCAAGCGTTGGAATCAAAGTGGATTCATCAAGGGTTGAAGTTATCCAGAATTTCAGTATAAACATGTCAAAGAAATGTTAGAATTTTTCTTGGATTCATAGGTTACTACAAAAGGTTTATAGAAAACTTCACAAAGATCACTTCACCACTTTTTGTATTACTTATTAAGGATTGTGAATTTAATGAATTATGTTTGTCAAAAAGCTTTCGAATTGTTGAAACAAAAAAAATTCAAAGCACCAATTTTAAGAGGACCAAATTGGTCTTTTCCATTTCATATTTCTAATGATGATTCAAATATAACCCGAGGGGTTATATTAGAACAAAAAAAATTAAATCCTTATACTATATATTATATGAGTAAAATTTTGTCTCTTGAAGAGTTAAATTATATAGTCACCGAAAAAGAGATTTTAGGATTTGTTCATGCTATTAACAAATTTAGACATTACATCACTGAGTATGAGACTTTTATTCACACAGATCCTTATGCTATTAGATATATTATAAACAAACCAATCACTAGTGGTAGGATTACTAGATGGCTCTTACCACTGCAGAAGTTTAATATTACCATTTTACATAGGCCAAGAAAAGAAATTATAGTTGTTGATTTCTTTTCGAAAATGCAAAATGATAATAATAATAATCCTGTAGTAGATAATTTTCTCGATGAATATCTTTTTATAATATCTACTAAAACTCATTGGTTTGTAGATATTGCTAATTATTTGGCTACATGAAAATGTCCTCCTCAACTATCAACAAAAGAAAGACAAAGAGTCATCGAAGGCAGTGCACCTTATTCTAGGATGTAAGGAGAATTGTACCAAAGAAGACTTGTTTGATCATTAGAAGATGTGTTCGTGAAGATGAAGTACCTGAGATACTTAAAGCATGTCATGATGAACCATGTGGAGGACATTTTACTGACATGTGAAAGGGAACGATTAGGGAAATAATGTAACACAAAAGCAAAGAAATTTTAGTTTTTTTGTTTTGTTTTGTTTGTTTGTTTTTTTTTAAATTAGTGTGAAATATTTAATTTATGTTTTTTATTTGTTTAAATTAGAATTAGAATTGTATCAATCTACATATATTAATGACGTTGATG
>APFE030498953.1:0-39523 GCA_000404065.3 Pinus taeda | reverse complement strand
TATCTATCTAAGTGTGGAATTTTATTCCAAAATTTTTTGCTGTCAATTTGTTATTTAACTTCAAGATCATCGAACTTGAATTTGAAATTGAACAAGGTGACATAGGATGCAACAAGCACACGTTGGGTTTAGGAGAGCTCGGGGTTATTCCTCGTCCTTCCGACAACAATGGCTTCCAATGCCTCAGAAGATATGGCTTTGCCTATGCTACAAAGCATAATGTTTAGGGTAGAACCTTTGCCTAGAAGATTTCCACCAAAAGAACATGTTATGGACTATTTTAATGTGAAACCATTCCCTATACGGAGACTACTTATGGATCAGATCTCTGAATTTCTTATATGCAAAGCTTTGGACTTTACCAAATGTTGTTTTGAAAGTACTCGGATCTAATAACATTTCAACTATATATAGTTTTAAGGTCTTTTTGAGGCAAGAGCATGCCATACTTTGCATATTTGAAACCTATTCAATTTTGGTTGTTGAATATTGTTGGATCGAGGTCCAAGGAATGGAGTTACGACTCTGGTGGTTACATGAAGTCATGGATATTCTTTCATAAAGATATTTGAAGTTTGTACCACATTCATGGATTTCAAGCATATGTAGAATGTGAAAAGAGATGGATCTGAGTTTTAAGAAACTGGTCAACATTTTTTAGGTGTTGCAATGGAAATGAAAATTAACTTTACTTGATGGCATTTTACTCAAATGTTGGTGTTACTTACTTCCATATTCCCACTTCTCCTATTGGCGTTCCTTTGCACCTCTTGGTGTAAATGCTAGTTGTATAGATGTGATTGTTTAGGTTGGACCCTAAATACTCAATACGACCATTGTAATAAAGCTGAAGATAATTGCTTGGAGAATAAGAAAGCAAGAAGCACACATAATCTCACGTGGAAAAAGTCTTGAGAATTTGATTACTTTGTGTTTCACTATACATTTAGTGAGGATAAGGTTAGGGTTTCTTATTTTTTATTTTCAACTTCATTTTGTTCTTGTAATTCCAAAGCAAAGATTCAATCAATTGCTCCAACTAGGAATAGATTGAAGTTATCTAGGGGGATTTACTAAGCCTGAAGGATTTGGTCCTTAATCTTCCTTCTAGAAAGAAGTTCATAGACTTCTCTCACATGAATAAATCACCACACAAGTCACTAGTTTAAATTTTTAGGCTAGTGTTTGCACTTCATATAATTTTCCTACAACGTGTTGATAATTTATAGCTAATGAGCCTTGTGTATATGGTACATGTATATCCTTATCGTGGTGGATATTAAAAAATACTTATGTTTGTCAATGTATCCTTTGATCCGAAGTCCTTGAATGAATCACTATGGTCATTGATATTTGCTGCAAAAGTGAATGCACATGACATTGGAGTAGTAAGGCGTCAACCATTAACATAGGTTGTAGATTGCTAAGGTATGTAATATCATACTTAACATATGCAATGTTGATTTTTTTTTCACTACAACTTTTTATCATGTGGAACATTTCAGATAAAATTTGCATTGAACATAATATCTCTTCGATAGAAGATAGAAAATAGGTTTTGCAAATTAGGAAGTTTGAAATGAGAGAATGTAGTTCAAACAAAATGCTCATAAATAACAATTTTTTCATTAGATTCATGGGTTCATTTTATTCTTTTCCACCTAACGTGTTTTGAGGGTAAACAAGGGGTCCAGTCATGGGTTGGGGTACGATTAGCGACTACGCGAATAAGAGTCTAGAGGTGGGGCTTTTTGTAGGGGAAAGAAGGCATAGTCTTATGTCCCCTCATTTATCAACTAGTTCTAGGAGTGAAAGTGGGTACAATGGGTTCCAAACTTCTCCTTAATAACAACAAGTATGTCAATTATTATGTTTTTTGAAAGTTAAATTTTACCTCTAGAAGATTTTGTAGCATCAATTGGAAAATTTGTATTGGCACACGTATTAACATAGGAACTCACCTATGGTTGCAAGACATATTGTAACAACCCATGGTTGATTTTCCATGTAAATAAAATAAGACCAAGGTCATGGAACACATATTCCAAGCTAAATGTTGGGCAAAACATAGCGATTGGTATCACTTGTGATTAATTAATGACCATGGAAATTGGCAAAGGAAGTGGCAGTTATTGAAATTTTATGAAATAAATAAAAATAGGAGAAAATGAAGGTGAAGAAACACATATTTGCATGCCAGGGACATTAGAGGAAATATGAAGGACAATTAAGAAAATAGAGGTCTCAATGATAAAAAGGCTTATGAGGATCAATTGCTAGCTTTTGCCAGTTCAACTTTGCTCTCTCTTACTCTTGCACACTTAGAGAAATCTTGGAGTATTCTTGGATCACTTGGGCATTCACTTGGATTAGAGAAATAAGGCAAAGGAAAGTGCAAGAGGATCAACAACTACAATTGGATTGCTTGCAAGTAACAGGTTGCATGTGTGATTTCCTTGCTGATTTCTAGATGCATGGTATATGCATGTGATTTTCTGGTTATGTGTTGTCACTGGCATGGATATTTGCCTAGATTGATAGTGGTTTTAGCCTTGCCTTGCCATTTCCTGAATAACCATGGGATTGTGGGTTTTTCCACTTGATTGGTTTTCTGATTAGTGCTCATGTTCCTTATGGTTGTGGGTTGGAATAAACACTCTGGAAGCCCTGAAACAACTTGGGTTGAGTTACTATTCTTGGAGCCTAGGTTGGGACAAACACTTTGAAGCCCTTGGTGGGTTGAGTTACTAGTCCCTGGAGCCGAGTTGTGACAAACACTCTAGAGCCCTAGAAGGTCGTGGGTTGAGTTACTAGTTCCTGGAGCCTTGGATAACTCGGGTAGAGACCGATCTAGTTGATGTTAGTGATGTCCGACCATAGAGGTGGAATCACTGTGGTTGAGGGTTGAGGTGGTTTGGCCTCTGGAAGCCCTAGTTTGGATTTTTCTTGGTTATTCCATGAGATCCTACATATGCTTGGGATATGGTGTGGGGGTGATTGGCTGAAAGAGAGATTTGGTTCTGCCCAATCTACAGTCGGGTGGTACGTGGAAGTCCCTGACTTGGTTGGTATTTTCATATATTAATAAGAGCTATCTACTATTTTGATTTATATATACTTGTAGTGATCATGTTGGTGATATTATGGCTAAGTTGCCATGGCTTCTATGCTAGTAATTTGTTGGTTATATGCTACTTATATGACGTAATCTATCTATGTCTCATGTCATGACTTATTCAATTATCTAATGGCTGATGAATATATGGACTAATAGGTGTTGTTGCAACTATGTGGAGAGGGCATAGAGCCTTCTTGGTGATTCTTAGATGAATCTCAAACTCTTATGATCATATATGCATTCATGAGTTGTAGCTTAGATGTTTGCCATGTGTCTGACGAAATGTCTAGTGTGTTCAAGGCAATCTAGGTCAAGTTTTCAATTCAAGTTTGAGTGATTAGCATTGTCGTTATGAGAAATATGATTATGGAAAGTTATAGAAAATTATGGGCAATGGGTCTAGAGACTAGCGTAAAAAAGTGTCTCAGACCCCGAAATCGCATGCATATAACTGGAGATTTGGGGTCATAACCACATGGAGCAAGGCTTGTGAGTGTGGATAGAGGCTCACACCCATGTGTAGGAAATTTCAAGGGTGCAGTTATAGGCCTAAGCCAGAGAAAAAGGGTTCTAGCTCAATGATTGGTCACTTGGGGTGGTTGTTCAGCCTCTAAGTGACCTGTAGTCCCTATACGATGCTAGTATGTGTTCACTTTGTAGGCCCTACTTTCTTAACTAGAACTATGAGGTTGGGTTAGGTCATAGTAACACTCATCTCATGTTTAGCTTGGCGAGCTTGTGAATTTGGGTAATTGTGGGAGGAGGCGATTGCACATATACTATATAATGCCATTGAGTATCAAGTACTCTACGAAACTAAAATAATTTTGTGCTTGCATACAATCATAGAGATTTAGAAATCAATAATAATAAAAAATGAAATTTAAAACTATGGCCTATGGTCTAAGAAGAAATGAAAGAAAATGAAATTTAAAACCATGGCATATGAACTAAGTAGACATAGAAGTGCAACAATAGAATTCACTCTTTTGTTGCATGATTATAACTTGGGATTTATGAATTCACTATTTTTTTGCTTTATCTCTGTGAAGGGTTAACCAAGCAAGACTATACCAAGGATGCTCTTTTCCTTTTCATTGCAGGTGCAAGTCATTTTGAAGGATCTTTGCAAAAGGAATGATTGACCAATGAAGTAGGTAATGTAGGATGGGTGCCTAACAGTCCACTCCCTCTGAGCTTTGTTCTTACTTCTTTTTTTTTGGTCAAGTAAGAATGGAGCTTTCTATTAACTGAACAAGTACATTACATATGTTATAGGGTAAACCAAAATTCCTTTCGTTTACCAAAAAATGGTCCACATAACCTATCAGAAGCGTTATTGGCTTTAAACATTTAAAACTAGAAACCATTCACTCTATCGGAAAATAAGGATTACACAGGAAATACACAAAAACTCGACTGCAACCCATAAGGTCGGACTTCAAAAATAATACATCCGCGACCATAAAAATGGCTGGTCCGCACTTTTGGTACAATGCCCTCCCACTGCACTCACCAAACACCGATCTACAATCAACCTGAAATCTATCGTCCATCTCTTTCAATGATCCAATGGCTAACATCGAATCGCATAATCGCGTATCAGCGAATCGCAATTCAAGCTCCACCTCCTTCCTCCGATCGCCAATCAACCACTTGCACGACCGAACCTCCATCATTGATGTACCCTTCATGGATCCAACGGTCCACATTGATTTCGGGTGGACAAGTAGCACGAGGGTTAACCGCTCGAAAAGCGGTTTCCTCTCTCCTCCTCGCTGCTACGTGTCACTTGAAGAGTGGAATCGGAGGCCTTCCTCGAAATACTGGTTACCACTTACACGCCGCCCGAAATACCACTTGTGGTTCAGGAATCCATTTCCTTTTGAATTAACTTGCGCGCTCTTCTGCCAAGCGAAGACCATCAATCTACCTCATCAGATGGTTGTCGTTCCTTCCTCCCTACGCTGTTGATCTTCTTCTTATCGATGGATTTATGCTTAAACCTCAGTTTCTCTACCATACTCCGTTTAACACACGGACACTCATAAATAACAATATTTTGTTAATCAATGTGTCACCATCGATCCATATAGTGATCGATGGACGATCAAACCTGCAGCACTTCCAGAATCGGTCCTCACGCCACTGCATCCTTGGTCTTCCTCCGCTGATCTCAACCTTCCACTCAAATCCAATGGAATACTAATGCTAATACAATCTTCAGACTGCTACCAAACAACAAGAAAATAATTTAGGCTTCCCTATCCTCTCGTCTATCTCCTGATCATCTTTGATCCATCCTATCAATCCATTGCTCCTTATCTTTGGCAGCCTGACAAAGACAATCCTCTAATAGTTTACCTAGGGGTGACAACTCCCAAACGTGCCGAGCATCCCTTTCCTTATTAGTCACTCCTTCATTCGCCAAACGATCAGCTAACATATTAACTTTTCTTTTCACAGCGGACAAAGCTTACAATTTTTAAGGTTTGTAGGTGGGTGTAGATACAGTGAAAGACCTGCGATAGCCTCCAGTGTTTCGACACTTTATCGGGTGATGTACCATTGCATATTTTCTTGGCTGCTCTAATAATCAATTTCGAATCTACTTCAATGATGACATTATGTGAATTTGAATCCACCAAGGTTTCCAATCATTTCTCTAGGGCCATGAGTTCCGCCATGTTATTAGTGGCCTTCCCCAAGTGGCCATGAAAGATCTTCTTTATTTGACCCTGTTCATCTCTTATAACACTCCCAAAACCAGCGAACCCTGGGTTGCCCTTAGAAGCTCCGTCTATATTGACCTTTAAGAAACCATGTGGAGGAGGCTTCCAAATATTTATATCTGCATTTGTTGGGCTCACACCCTTGATTATGCCCTGTAGGCTTATAGACTGGAGACCCAAATGTAGTAGAATACTCGCATCTTGGGGCAAAGGAGGGTCCTTAGGAAGTGTCCTCAACAAGCTACTGATTGTGCTTTGAGTTGCCTTAAAATTTGGTTAATTATGTACTGGGGCTTGCTTGCTTTGTTCTTGAAGATCCGATTATTGCGCTCTTTCCAAACATTCCAGATGACAAAGCCTGGAACCAGAGTCTAGGCTTTATTAATGATTTCATTCCTTGATAAGTTTTTCCTCCAATTCTTCAAAGTGCTGGAGATGTTGAGTCTGTCCCTATCAGTGTGCCTAAAGATTGAGGCCACCCATTCCCACACGATGGAGGTGAAAGGGAAAAGTTTGAGAAGGTGATCCATCGTCTCCTCTTGTGAGCCACAAAGGTAGCATTTGGACAGTCCAGTGAAACCTTTTTTCAGGAGATTCTCCCAAGTTAAGATTTTCCCTTGATGAACTAGCCAAATAAATCACTTTATTTTCATCCAGTGGGGGCTCTGCCAAAGATTCTTCCAAACTTGATTAGGGTTTATATAGCTAAATCATGTTACTATCTGTTTATATTCTTTGAGGTTAAAGTTTCCTTCGGTGTTCTTTCCCAATCTTAGTTGGCCAGGGAAGGAGGATACCAGAATCCTCCTATGTTCTAGATGTTGGGTAAGAAAGTCTTCCTGGGCCTTCAGAGGACTCTCTTCACTGTGGCCTAGATCCTTCCAAGTTCTCCATTTTCCATTGTTCCTTTCTTGGTCCCAAGTATTTTACCATAAGAAGACCTTTTATGTCTGTGTCATTCTTGAGAGCTGCTAATTCATCCTTATACAAGTTGGGTTCTTGTTGCCAGTTGTCCTCCCAAAATAGAGCTAGGTTCCCAGCTCAAATTTCCCAGAAACTATGTTGTTGAACAATACTTTTATTTTCCCAGGCAAGGTTCCAAATGTGGGAGCCCTTAATATGCCATGGTATTCTAATGTGATCCTTCCCCTGCCAATTCTTGGCATATTTTTGTTTCCAAAGCTTATCCCAGGGAGTTGCCGATTCCTTGATCCACCTCAACTAGAGTTTAGCTCTTGAAACTTTGCTGATGGTTTCAGGATCATGAAGCCCCAAGCCACCATGGCTCTTGGGTTTGCAGATATTGTCCCAAGCTACTAAAGCCCATTTCTTTTTCTCTTCTCCTCTGCCCCATAGAAAGTCCCTTTCTATGCTCTTGATTTGTTGCTTAATTCCTTTAGGAGCAAAAAGGGTTGAGAACATGAACATGGGAATGGCTTGCAGGACAACTTGTGTGAGCACAAGGCACCCCGCCAAATTTAAAGACACGCATGTCCATTTTCTAGTCTTGTCCTGAATTTTATTTATAAATGGCTCTCACACTTCCTTGTTGAGAGGTTTATCTGTGAGAGGTATGCCCAGATACTTGGAAGGTAGCTGGTCCCTTTGAAATCCAAGAATTCTGGTGATATTTCCTTGAATAGCAATGTCAGTGTTAAAGAAAAAAACTTTTGATTTGTTGAGGCTTACCTCTGTGCCAGCGACCATAACAAAGTCATTCAAAATATGTTTGATAATTCTAGCTTCCCCAACTGTGGGTATGCCCTGCAGCATTGTGTCATCTAAAAATTGTTGATGAGTGTTAGCTGCTCCATCCAAGGTGAGTTTGATGCCCTGGATTCTTCCTTCAACATTTTCCATTTTAATCGCTCTACCTAGCCTTTCCATAATGAGAACAAAGAGGAAGGGTGAGAGTGGATCCCCTTGTCTAAGACCTCTGGAGGGTGTGAAGAGTCTTGAAGGAGCGCCATTAAGCAGGATGGAGAAACTAGTCGTGGTAACTAGTGCCATAACCCATCTTATCCAGTTTTGGTCGAAGCAAAAGGCCCTTAGAACTACCCTTATATAAGACCAACTTATCTTGTCGTAAGCTTTCGCTAGGTCCAATTGAATGATCATACCAGCTTGTTTGTTTCTTTTGAGAGAGTGTACCGCCTCATGAGCTTGGATGATATTATTGACGATTTGTCTTCCTTCCACATAGCCTGTTTGCTCCTCTGAGATGAGAGTTGGTAAAAGGGGCTTGAGTCTATTGGTGATCACCTTGGAAATAATTTTATACACCACATTACATAAAGCTATGGGTCTAAATCCATCCGGAGTCATGGATTTTTCCTGTTTTGGGATCAAAGCTATGAAGGAAGCATTAAAAGCCTTTAGAACCCTTTTGGATCTTCTTGAGTCTTCCACCACCTCAAGGATATCATGTTTGATTGTTTTCCAACATGCTTTGAAGAAGTCTACATTGAACCCATCCGGGCTTTGGAGCTTTTCCATTTTGCATTTCATTGATCACTCCACTAACCTCCTCTTTCGGCATTGGCACATTAAGATTGTGGTTGTCTTCTCTGGTAACCAGCTGAGGGATATACTGAGTGAAATGGTTGATGAACCTGGATCTATCCCCTAGAGGCTCCTCTGCAATACTGAGGAAATGTTGTATAGGAGAGATTCCATATCTTTGTGAGAGACAATTTCTCTCCCTTGAGAGTCTTTGAGCTTTGTGATTCTGTTGTGTGCCTTGTGATCCATTGTGGATTTATGAAAGAACTCCATGTTTCTTTCTCCCTCTCTAATCCACTGTATCCTTGACTTCTGTCTCCAGAAAATCTCCTCTTGCAAGCACCGATCTTCCCATTCTTCCTGCAAAGAATCAGCTAGCTTTTTTCGTTCCTCGATAAAGCCCTCTGTGATGTTGATTTGATTGATCTCCTGGAGTTTCTTCTTAGCTTCTCTTTTGGCTTTGAAGATATTGCCAAATTCCTTTTTTTTCCAACCTTTAAGCTTGGATTTGATATGTTTAAGTTTCTATTGGAGCAGGAACATTCTAGTGCCTTAAATGTTTAGATCCTCTCTCCACCATTTTTCAATATTACTGGTGAATTCAGGGTGAGAGAGCCAGGCATTCTCAAACCTGAAAGATTTGTTTCTTGGTGTACCCATAAAAGTGGCTTCCAGATGTACAAGCCAATGATCCGAACCTCCAAAGGGAAGAATAGAAGCTGTCATGACAGGGCCTGAGAGAAAGAGGTCCTCTGAGATACTAAATCTATCTAGTTTAGAGGCGACTTATGAAGCCCCTCCCCTCTTGTTGTTCCAGGAGAAGGTTCCATTTATTGTTTTAGTGTCCACTAACCCCATGTTCATTACGAAGTTCTAAAAGGCCATGGAGTCTCTGCCTAGTTTTCTGATACCGCCTTTTTTCTTTGTAAGAGATCTTATCATATTGAAATCTCCTACAACGATCCAAGGCATATTAGGGTGTCTTGCTCTTAGTTCCTCATGGGAGGTGAGAAGCCTGAGTTTGTCTTCTTGCTTTTGAGGTCCATAGACATTTATGATCATGTATATCTCCTTATCACCTAAAGGTTGACATACCAAAGAAAGATAGTTCCTAGATGCCTCAGCATCCAGGATTCCAAATTTCTATGGATCCCACAACGTGACAATCCCCCTCGCTAAGTTTTTTTCTTTAACCTCTAGATACTCATACTTGATTAGCCATTTATTATGAATTTCTCTAATCTTATCCACCGAACATTTTGTCCCCTGAATAAAAACCATATCTGGTTTTTCTTCTTTTATTCTATTATTGAGATTTGTTTGTTTCCTTCTATTTCCCATGCCTCTAATATTCCAGGTTGTGAGCTTCATTAAGAAAGGTTTGTAAAGGAGTATCTTGTGAGCTCTTTCATCTTACCTGAGTTAATCAATAGTTTCCCACATTCGTTCAACAACTCCTTCTGTCTTTTTCTTCCTCTTTTCCTGCCTGATTCTTTGGAGATTGTGCCCGTGTCTCCTTCATCATTTTGACCCCTCTATGTTCCTAGATTTCATGATTTCTTTTGACTCCAGTTCCCTTCGATTGTGATCTCCATAGGAAGAGCTGTTGAACCCTGTCATATTCCTCTTTTGGCAGGGAGTCCACTCCTTTGGTCATCCCTAGTTCCAAAAATTTCTCTAGATCAAGATTTTCCCTATCTAAAATCTCCTGCAGTTCATGGTCCTCTGTTCCCGCCTCACTTGGAGTCATCTCATGGTCCCTATTTATCTCCATAATGTTTTCTCTGATATCTTCCATGCTGTCATCCCTTTCCTTCTCAGTGATAATGTTCTCCATTTCCTGGTTTGTTTCTTTGTTTCCTTCTTCTTCTTCTAGGATCTTAAAACTATTGTGGCTTGATTGTCTTTCCTCATTGATCTTCTTTTGCGGCCTCTTTATACCTTTCCCTTTGCCCCCAACCTTGGTAAAACCCTTAGGTTTTTTTTTCCACCGTGGTTTTCACATTTCTCTCGATGTTGTTCGTTGGGAAGTCTCTATATAGATGCCCATGCTCATGGCATTTGCGACACCTAAATGGGATGTGCTCACAGTCCACCGCCTGTACCCATTCTTCATCATATACTTCTAAAATTATTGCGTCCGAAAGTGCTCTAGATAAGTCCATTTCCACACATATCTGGGTGAAGGAGGTGTATTTTCCTTCCAGAGTCGCATTTGAGATCTTTAGAAAATGCCCCAGTTTGTTGCCTATTGTTTTCAGCAATTTCGGTAGCCAATAATCCATAGGAAGAGAGTATAGTCTGATCCATACCGATACCGATGTAAATGTCTCGCGTTTTGGAACAAAGTTCATCATCCATGGCCGCATGTAGAGGCCTGCAACAACATAGAAATATGGTCCTCCTTCAAACACTCTGTCTTTATCCTCTAGGCTTGTGAATACTAATGTGAAGAAGCCCTTGGATCCCAGATGAAGGTGTATTTCCCCCTTCGGCTTCCAGTGGCTCCTTATCCATACATGTAGCGCCCTCTCCGTTGACCATATTCCTATGAATTTGCATATGACCGCATGTTTTGTCATATGATCCCTATGCGCTTGTAGCGCAAGGTCGCTTAAGATGACCCGAGGAATGATGTTCGACTTAGGTATGCAGACCCCCCTTGTCCTTATAGAAGTATGTTTTTGACTGCTATCCCCTTTCTCCTTTTCCTTACTAGATTCCTGCTGCTCCCTTCCTGTTCATGAGGTCTGTTTCCTCCCAATATGTCTGTGTTACTTTTCACTGTTGCCTTCTCCAGAGGTTTCTTGAAACACTGCTTTCCTGCGTCCTTGCTTCTATCCGTAACTACTTCATTGTAGGGGGGAGCAACAATCCCCCTTGCGTGTCCCACCATGGTGCCCAATGTCAAAACCCTAACCCTAGATTAAGTTGCAAAGCCTCTCAATCAGAAACCACCCTCTCCTCGGGCACCTTACTTGAAACTCCCATTTGCAAAATTTTTAAATGAGCGTTGTTCTTACTTCAAATTGGTAATATTATTGATTTTATTCTAGAGTGGATGTCTCTAACAATAAAATGGTCAAGTATAAAAGCAGTGAGATGCAAAATACTAATTGTTAAAATACATTTACTACATCACTTTGTACAATAATTATATTATTTTACGTTCGGAAATATTGAGTACTATAAACCTTCCAAACTAACCCATAAAACAAATAAAAAAATATTATCTTTAATATATATAATATATATATATAATAATATATTATTTTATATTTTAACAAAATATCAAATAATAATACCTTACCATCAAAACTCTTTAATCTCATCATCATAAAAATATAAATTTCCAATAAATATAAAAATTATTTTAACTTTTAATAAATAAATAAATAAAAATTTATTTTACATAACCAAATTTATAAAATTTCATTATACATTAATCCCCGTAAAACAAAATTAATAATTTACAATAAATTAATAATTTAATGAACTAATAAATTGCAATGAATTATTAATTTCATGTTTCACACATTGTACTATTTTGTTAACCAATTATTACAGGCTTAGTAAAATCACATACCTAGATCTTCCTTTTAACCCATCATTGCTTATGGAGATGAGTGCTCATCATAATTGATATTCAAATATTAATTATATTTAAAGGTTTGAACTTTATATAATTGTGCTGCTTATATTCTTTCTTTATTGATATCAACTTGAGACTCGGCTATAATGAACAATGCAATAACTTAGCCTCTCACATAGGAGAATCTCTCACCAACTTTAATTTCTTACTAGCATGTGATGGCCTTTCTCGACTTTTTAATTTCAACACCTTTTGTCCTCTTATAGGAGTCGATTCCAAATTACTACATGGCCATATTATTGTGGAATCATAAGGCCAAACTCTATTGTAGGTTAATGTATTATTGTAGGTTAATGTATTCGTGAGTAGTGTTATATTTTAGGTTAATGTACGTGGGAGTAGTTTTTAAGCGTGATTTTTTTATAGAGTTTTTAAGATTTGCTGAAAATATTTGTGGTGAAATCTTGATTTGTGTTATTTAAACTTGTTTTTTGATTATATAGATTTAATATCTTAAAAAAAAATTAGTCGATTCTGAAGAGTTCACTTGTCAAACTTGTGATTTCAATTAATATCTATCGAATTCTAAACAAATTAGATAGAGAATAAACCAAAAAACTTTCCAGAAAATCACACTTAAAGACTACTGGTTTATTCATAAACAATTCTTTGAAAATTCAAACTTTGTTATTAAATTTTATTAATTTAAATCAAAATTAAATACAATATTTTCATAATTACTTCATAAAAATTAATTGATTAATACAAGTAACTATGTACTATTGTTATGTTGTATAAGCTTTGGAATAGGGGAATGTTGGAAATGCAGATAGACATATTAACATTATTAAAAGTTTTTGTCAAATTTATTGGAAGTTACAAATTAGGAGTGATAATAGTATATATTTCAAAAATATAATGTATGTTTCTCCCAAATTTACCAAAAGTGGCAAGTTAAAAATTAGTTACTTTTATGGCTTTTTATTTTATTTTATATTTTTATTGCAAACAAAAACTAAAAATGGATTATTGTTATGTTCTTTATATGATAGTGTCCATTGCAATTTTCTTGCAATCAATAATTATAGGTGACCGATCAATAGTGTGGTAGTTATTATTAATCTATTTTATTATTTAGATGAATGACCTATATTTATTGTTTTCTTATATTTGCTTAACAATTGTGTTTTTGATTTTTAGATGCTCAATCGATTTGAATTTGCTATGAGGTAGTAGCTAATAATTGGCATTCACCAAAACAAGTGGTGGACATTACAATTGTCATGGCATTGAGAAAATTTGCTATGAGGTAGTAGCTAATAATTGGCATTCACCAAAACAAGTGGTGGACATGTACAATTGTCATGGCATTGAGAAAATGTGGATGTATGACGTAGATGCAAATATTATTTAGGGCTTTACGAACTATGGCTTGGGAATGATTCTAGGAGTCTACAACCAAGGTATGTAGACAATCAAGATACTTGAACCCAATGGTTCATTTCCAACACCAAGTCACACTATCTTGTAATGAATATCAAATACATGTTTCTAGGGCACGACAATATTATTTAGGGCTTTACGAACTATGGCTTGGGAATGATTCTAGGAGTCTACAACCAAGGTATGTAGACAATCAAGATACTTGAACCCAATGGTTCATTTCCAACACCAAGTCACACTATCTTGTAATGAATATCAAATACATGTTTCTAGGGCACGACATTGTTCTTGATGATCAAAACACTCCATTTATCTTACTCATCATTCACAATCTTCACATTGCCATTCAGGTAGCCAATTTGTAGGACAAAATCAAGGTTTCCACAACACATGTGGGATATGTACTTGAAAATTTCGTTGAATTTGAACCTTAAGGTCAAGATGCATCAACACCTATGATATAGGGTTGCGCATAGGGAGCTTGTACAAGCTTCCAATTATAAAAAACTTGTCCATTAGCTCACAATTTCCTAGGCTAGTGGCTCCCAAACCACTCCCATTCTCTTGGAACCATGCAACCATGATTTGGAATGTTTAATTCTAGCTCCCATGGCCAGTGGAATGTTGGAACGTCCAAAACGAGTGTTCTAGAGGTCGGGGGTTATTCTCAGGCAACTAGGTATTATTGCCTTTTTAAAAATTACTCACACTAAAGGCTTTGTTAATCTAGAAGTTGGATTTGAGGTGCAAGTCTCCAACTTGATGTGTTAGCACCCTTTCTTACTATGGTATTAACATCGTCAACTTCAATGCCATGTCTTGTACGCCATATTTAAATTATGGTAATTGTAAGCTATGCAATATTAGAAGCCATCTTGTTGAATGGCATATTTCTAAGTTTGGATTTGCCCCACATCCATACTCTTCTCATTTTATTTTTGTTTTTGTTAGATTTGATCCTACAAGGGGGTGGTTATTAGAAGTTCCACACTAATACTATATTTAATTATGTATATAATAATTGTGAGACATTGATGATTAATAAGGCACTTGCCCAATGCCCACATCAACAGGTTTGTCAATCCAAAAGTTAGCTTTCAAGTGCAAGCCCCCAAGATGATGTGATAAAATACTCCCTCATACAAGTGTTAACATTGCTAATGGTTTCAATGTCATGTTTGGTGGACAATATTTATGTTGTGATTGTTATTGGATCCATCTAATCTTGTAGGAGTCTCCCTTTCCATTGTCAAAATATAGTAAAATAGGAAGTCAAATTTTCCATCAATCTAAAACTTAGATCAAACTTTTGAAAATGTGTATTAATTCAAAATGAAAAAAACTTCAAGAAATAAAATTCCACCATACATGAAACTCTAATCATAATGAAACAATAATCATGTCTATTTTTTTATTATATTAAATTCTTATCAAATTCACAATTTATTTAATATTACATACCATCACAAATAATTATACATCACTATATTAAAATTAACTTTATGATATAAAATCTTTATATTGATATAATAATATACCTAACTCTAATTTTAATAACAATATTAATTTAATATTATAGTAAAATTTTAAATTTTAATTAACATCTATATAATATCATATGATAACATATATTACATACCATTAATATACAAAATACTTTTAAATATGTATCATAAATATCATTCACTCTTTCTTATAAATACACACACCCTCCACACAAATACATATAAAGTTGATTTATTAGCTAACAATCCTTTTTTTTATTTCTTAACTCTAAATATTAATGGATATAAATAATTATTTTAAGTGATAACACTATGTTTTTTCACATTCCGATGTGAACAATCAAAAGGATAAGATCAACGATCATCTCCATCTTTAATTACAGAAAACGAGATGTCAGGTTACATAATATAGGATGACCTATTTCATAATAAATTAGTTGAGCGTGATGAAAAAAATCATTGGAATTATTCCCAGCCTTTCAGAGTTTCCAAAATTCCAACGTACACTTTACATTAAAAATCACTTAGCATGACATTTTTAGGGAAGTAAAATATCTTCTTAATCTTTCCACAAAGAAAGGCCACTTTAAATAGGTGTATAACCGAGGTTCAAGGGATAGAGAGAGTTAGTATCAAGTTGTGTTAGGTATAATATATATATATTTTAACACAATTTCATATAATTATAATATAATATAATATAATAAAATGGTTAATTTGTTAGGTATGTAGTGTATTATAAAACTGCTTTTGTTTGGTTAAGAATTTGTTTTTTTGACATAAAGAAATACGTTGATCCAAAATTTATCTAACACTAGTGAAACCTTGTTTTTTTATGGACCACTAGTGGGAAATTATAGGCAACGTGAGTTTCTTTAAATAACAATTAAATAACAAGGATGAGTCAACCTGCATTTGCTAATCTAGTGATGGTTGTCCCCACTATTGGTTTGACAACTGAGTTATGATAGGCTTTCTCACTCATTAAAAAACAATCAATTAGCTAGACATGTTATTTTTGAACAATATTCACAAATGTTGATTAAAACATTATGTTATAAAAGCGGAAAAATCACGCTATGTGGAATTATTCCCTCACTGCTAGATGTTTTTGGGTCTTCGGTCATTACCCTGTTTCATTACCTATTGGTGGTCCATAATGGAGCAAGCTTTCACTCCTACCAAATGCTTCTTGGTATTGGATCATTACCTTCTTTCCTTGCTTTAGGAAAAAATGACCTTTTAATAAAACAAAAGTAATTTTAAAACATACTCAAAACCTTAAAATAATAAATAAATTATATTTTCTAATAAATAATTTTTCCTTTTAGTTTAACCATAAAAAATTTAAATCATAATTTATATATAATCTTTATAATATAATGATCACCAATATTATAAAATAAATAATTTTTTTATTTTACCAACATTATAAAACAAAGTAATTTATATTACGTAAAAATATTTTATATATAAGTAGATAATACATCTATACACCGTTACAATTAAAAAAATCAACTATAAAAATAATATTAGTATAATAAATTAAAAATAGAATAATTCAACTATAAAAAATAATTTTAATAAAAAATAAAAATTTATTTAATATTATTAATTAATTTTAAATTAATTAATAAAATCAACGTTAAATTAATATATCAAAATTTTTTATTTATAAAATGCATAGTTTAATAATTTCATGTTTTTTGGGTCAATTTCTTGATTAATAAAATTGTAAATTTGTGTTATTTCAAATATGTTTGAGATATTATTTTTTTGGGTAAGTCATTAATTTATGACTATTTCCATGACATGTAGTAGTAATTGACTAATTACTCATGATTTTTGAATAGTTTATTTAACATTCATTGCATCTAGTGATGCTCACAATGCTCATAGGGGTGAAGAAGTGGGATTAAAATTATTGAAATGAATCACATAGCATCAATCCTCACTTAGGAAGCCCGGTAACCATAACTAGGCAACTAGGACTTCCCAGGTGGTCACCATCCCAGATCGCCTCTGACTCAAGCATGTTTAACTGTGAAGTTTTCCCACAATCAAACCCACTTAGCTTGCTACCTCATTTGCAAAACCTCAAAGAGTATTGTGCCTCATAAACTTTTGAAACAAAACTCCCTTCACTCATATATATTTAACTATTGAGAAACTTTCGCAATACATTATTTTTAAAAATATAAATTATTATTATTTTTTTTTTTTTTCCGATCATTAATTTAAACTTACCATTCTTAAAAATTCCTATCAAATTCCAAAAATATGAAAAAAGAAAGCCATAATTCAAAAACATGAACATATCGGAGAGTTGTCGACAAATCCCATAAAAGTGCAGCAGATCGACACCCACACTTATTAAACCACTAATAATAATAATAACAAAACGGTAAAGAAATATAATAATAAATAAGGTCATCCCTAACATCCGGTATGTGTGAATCGTTGCGTGTATGTGTCATGTTTCCCGTTAATTCCGTCTGACTGTACCCCGGAGCCGGTCTTAACGGTCGATCACATTAGGCTTAATTTTCGTTTTGAATAAATGCAAGGACTTTTGTGCATATTCAATGTGTATATCTCGAGCGGATTATCAAAGAAGACAAGTATTAGAGGTTCATGCTGGTTGCACAAATATCAAGTGGAGGCCGGCGTTCCAGCAATCTCGGAAGACCATCTTTTTTTTAAAAGGGGCAGATGACATGCGCCTTAAAATGCTCGCACTTTGGGTTCATGGGACGAACGTCGCCTTCTCCAAGAGTCTGGGTCTCTTCCTTTAATAAATTCCTTTTCTTTTGCTCGGAGTGGGCCACTGGCATCTAGATTACAGTCTAGCTTATTTTTAGTAATTTAAAAACATTCCATAGATTGAAGCAAGAATGGCCAATATTTTTCCTGTAACTTCGGAAATTCTTAAATAAATATAGTTATTCAAACCGAAAGGCGGAAAGAGGGAAAAATACTTTTAATTAAAACCCTAAAACTAAAATCTTTAGGGTTAAACCACAACCTAAGTGAAAAACAGGTTCTTTTAATTATTAAAATGACTTGCAACGGCTAAAAACCCCAAGATTTTGAACCGCCAAAACCCTAAACCTCAGCTCTTTAAGTTGGTTATGTGACCAACCCAAACAAATCGACTTTTAACAACGGTTCTGCTCCCATTCATGACAGCCAGTACGACGACTAAGTACAAGTCGTGGGGTCTCCTGATATTTCTTTTAGTCCTCAGCTTTTCAAATTATTTTCCATTTTTTTTTGTCCTTCTGACCAGGACACATGTGTGAGTCCTGTTGTGCAGGCGGCACGTCTTTGCTTCCCTCCATAACGTCGGTGTTAAACGTGGTTATCCTTCGGCTCTGGCAATGTTACCCTCTTTTTATTTGTACCGTTTCGTAACACACATTCTGCATTGCTCAGCTCGTTTGTTATGACAGGGAGGCATAACCCAAATGGCTCAAATGGAATGTGTTTAAAAAATTGATATCCATTGCCAGTGTAAGGAGCTTCGGTGCACTAGCTAGCGATACAGCCCAGAGGTAAGCCTGCTTTCTATGGTGATAGGCCTGCAAACTTGATTTCTATGGTGATAGGCCTGCAATTTCTACTTTTAAAGTTTTGGTTTTTGGGGTTGGAGAAGTGAATAGAGAATGAGTATGAGGAAACTTGTGGTCGAGGTGGTGGATGCCCACAACCTCATGCCTAAGGATGGCCAAGGTTCCGCAAGCCCCTTTGTTGAAGTAGACTTTGACAACCAGAGGTTTCGAACCCATGCAAAACAGAAGGACCTCAATCCTGTTTGGAACGAGAAGCTGGTTTTCAATATAACAGACCCTACAGCTCTCCATAACTTGAGTGTGGACGTTAGTGTTTACAATGAGAAGTCGTCCTCTCATCAAAGGAACTTCTTGGGCAAGGTGAAAATACCAGGGACCAGCATTGTTAGACAGGGTGATGAGGCTTTCCAGAGGTTTTCATTGGATAAACGAAGTATTTTCTCACACATTAAGGGTGAACTTGGTTTGAAGGTTTATTACATTGAAGAGAAGGGTGGCGGTCCTGGTAATGGGGAGAAGAAGGGTAAAGATGAGAAGAAGGCATCTGATGAGAAGAAAGAGGGAAAACAGAAGCAGCAACAGCAGCAACAACAGCAGCAGCAGAAACAGCAGACTGCCCAACAACAGGGAAAGGCTGTTGAGGAGAAAAAGGGTGAAGCAAAGCCTGTTACAATGTATACACCAAACCAGCCTGTGGATTACTCTTTGAAGGAAACTAATCCCCATTTGGGTGGTGGAGGCGTGAACAAGGACAAGACTACTAGCACCTATGACTTGGTCGAGCAGATGCAATATCTGTATGTGCGTGTGGTGAAGGCTCGGGAACTTCCTGGGAAGGATGTGGTGACCGGGAGCTGTAATCCTTATGTGGAGGTGAAACTTGGGAACTACAAGGGAACCACCAAGCACTTTGAGCAGAAGTCTGACCCTGAGTGGAATCAGGTATTTGCATTCTCCAAGGAGAGGTTGCAGTCCTCAGTTCTTGAGGTGGTAGTGAAGGACAAGGAGTTTCTCAAGGATGATTTTAATGGGAAGGTTATGTTTGATCTGAATGAAGTACCAACAAGGGTGCCTCCTGATAGCCCCCTGGCACCTCAGTGGTACAGGTTGGAGGACAAGAAGGGAGAGTCCAAGGTGAAGGGTGAGTTGATGTTGTCTGTCTGGATGGGCACACAGGCAGACGAGGCATTTCCAGAAGCATGGCATTCGGATGCAGCTGCAGTGCATAGCGATGGCTTGACAAACATTCGATCCAAGGTTTATTTATCTCCCAAGCTATGGTATGTCAGGGTGAATGTGATTGAAGCACAGGACTTGCAGCTGAGTGACAAGGGGAGGTACCCTGAGCTCTGCGTTAAGGTTCAGCTGGGAAGCCAGATTTTGAAGACGAGGATTGCTCAGAATAGGTCCATCAATCCCCTTTGGAATGAGGACTTGGTCTTTGTAGTTGCAGAGCCCTTTGAAGATCATATGATCCTTATGGTGGAGGACAGGTTGGGTCCTAATACAGATGAAGTCTTGGGCAAGACCAGCATTGCTTTGACGGCAGTCGAGAGGCGTCTTGATCACAGGATTGTTAACTCTAGGTGGTATAACCTTGAAAAGCACAATGCCTCAGAGGGGGAGAAGAAGAAGGAAATCAAGTTTGCAAGTAGGATTCATTTGAGAGTATGTCTCGACGGTGGGTATCATGTTCTTGATGAATCTACTCTTTACAGTAGTGATTTAAGACCCACTGCTAAGCAGTTGTGGAAGCCTTATATTGGTGTTTTGGAGGTTGGTATATTGAGTGCCCAAAACTTGCTTCCCATGAAAACAAAAGACGGGCGAGGGGCTACTGACACGTACTGCGTTGCCAAATATGGTCAGAAGTGGGTCAGGACAAGGACAATTATTGACAGCTTCAACCCAAAGTGGAATGAGCAATATACTTGGGAAGTTTATGATCCTTGCACTGTTATAACAGTGGGAGTTTTTGATAATTGGCAAATTCGAGGAGCATCTGATAAGAACTCGGGAGCCAAGGATGCAAGGATTGGGAAGGTGCGTATTCGTCTGTCTACTTTAGAGACTGATAGGGTTTACACTCATTCCTATCCTCTGCTGGTGCTGCACAATTCAGGAGTGAAAAAGATGGGGGATCTTCAACTAGCAGTTCGTTTCACATGTTCCTCTTTGGTTAACATGATGCAAATTTACACGCAACCTTTGCTGCCAAAGATGCACTATTTACATCCTCTTTCTGTTTCTCAGCTAGAAAACCTGAGGTACCAAGCAATGAATATTGTGGCAATGCGGCTCAATCGGGCTGAGCCACCTCTTAGAAAGGAAGTGGTGGAGTATATGCTAGATTTGGATTCTCATATGTGGAGCATGCGTCGCAGTAAAGCAAACTTTTTCCGCATAATGTCTGTACTATCTGGACCTATAGCTGCAGGCAAGTGGTTTGATGATATATGCAATTGGAAGAACCCTGTTACTACTGTGTTAGTGCATATTTTGTTCTTCATTCTTGTCTGGTATCCAGAGTTAATACTGCCAACAATATTCCTATATATGTCCCTAATTGGCATTTGGCATTTTCGCTATCGCCCCCGGCATCCCCCCCACATGGACCCCCGCCTCTCTCATGCAGAGGCAGTTCATCCAGATGAACTTGATGAGGAATTTGATACATTCCCTACCTCTAGAAGCGCTGACATTGTGAGGATGCGGTATGATCGTTTGAGAAGTGTTGCAGGAAGGATTCAAACTGTGGTTGGAGATTTAGCTACGCAGGGAGAAAGGCTGCAAGCCCTTTTGAGTTGGAGAGATCCTCGTGCTACGACTATATTTATAACTTTTTGCTTACTTGCTGCTGTAGTTCTGTATGTCACCCCCTTTCAAGCAGTGGCAATGATTGTTGGTGTGTACCTACTGAGGCATCCGAGATTTCGTAACAAGCTCCCATCAGTATCACTCAATTTTTTTAGGAGGCTACCTGCACGAACTGATAGTATGCTATAATCAGTTCATTTTGATTATGATGCCTCGTGTTCTTTCTCAACCTCAATCCTGTCACTGTTTGAGAAGTGGTACTCATTGGAACAGCTTGGATAATCTTGCTAGCACAGATTTTCAGGTCTGAGATGGAAATGTATTTTGTAGGAGTTTTGGTAGATTCATTTTGTGACACTGGACAGGTATGATCATATTGGTGTATGTAAATTAAGCTTTCTGGAGTTTGCTATAATCTCTCTTGGATTTATGTACGTTGTTGTAAATACTCATATTCTTTTTGAGGTTTGGGAAGGGTCATATTGTTTTTGTTTGATCAACAGCACTGTTACTCTACATTAGGTGAATTTATCAGGCAAATCATTTTGTTCACGTGTAAGATAGATTGTTATAACTTTAAACAGGTTCTAGAATTCAATGTCTTGTCTAGATTTGCAAGGATATGTGAGGTGGCATGGACGATTGGTATGTGCTGTGATTTGTAAGGCCTAGGCCGTTGTTATTACTTGTATTGTCATGTTTTTTTACTCCCTTTGACGTCCCTGGATCCTAAGCACTTTCTTTTTATAGATAATAAGTTTATCTCGTCTCTTGGCATTTCCTCCTTATCTATGATTATGTAAGACAATAAACAAGCTAGGTACCTGAGCAATGTATTACTGTAGTTCTGACAACAAAATAATTAATCTGTTGTCTTGTCAAAAGTAATTGTTTGTTTGTTAAATTTGTGTTTGTGGATAGCGATATTGTTAGCATTTTTCTATTGAGTTTAACTTGTTTTCCTAAGCCAACCTTCTAAATTTCACCATAGGAATTCTATCAGAAAATACTGATGATTGAAGAATGGAAGGAAACTGTTCTGACATTTTGCTGCGAAATTCTGCAGAAATATTATATCCTTTCTTTCTTGAATTTTTTTTTCAGGTTCAATAGGTTTGTTGCAATATATGTTTCTCAAGATGTACCCCACCTAGATTGGTCAAACTAACCTGCAATTTCATGTTTGTGCTTTTTTCTTCCAAACATGTTCAGTCTCTGATTTTTCTTTCAGAAAGACTACTTAAGTGGGTAAGCTTTCATGCTGTAATTTCTTGTGATATATGAATTTATGAAGCAGCCAAAATGATTGAATCCAAAATGTTCCTACCTAAATGTTGTGTCTTCAGGTGCCATTCTTTCATGTATAGAAATGCTGGATTTTGCTAGTTAAGATACTGTATTTTTAAACAAATATTACTTGAAGTAGGATATGCTATAGATTTTGCAGACTAATTTTTACATGAAATTGCTTGCATCACAAACAACTTAATAGTTGAAACTAGCTACTAATTTTTTCACCTACATATGATATGGATTGCTTTCTAGAAACCTAGAAATATGAGAATTATGCTCATTCTCCTATAAGAGGACATGCCTCAAACAATAAGAAGGATGAAAAACGAACGTGAAGGAGAGAAGGTTGGTTTATTGACAAATCTTGTTGGTTATCATATAGACCTGAATGCGCCTTTGGTAGTAGGTTGGAAAATATATTGTAATATATGATGTAGCGAATGATTTAGACATCACAGAGCGTACAAATCAACTTTCCCATGAAATGAGAGTCTGAAAAAGAGGAGAGCATCAGGGACGAGGATATAATTTGAGAAGAACTGAAAATGGAGTCTCAAAAGAAGAAGCAGGGGAAGAACATGATCTTGGCCAACACAGAAAATTTTGATGCCTAATATGTGTTATCTGCCATTTCAAAAAGTTCCCAAAAATGATGTTCCCATCCACAAACGTTCGTTTAGATTTATATAGCATGAAAGCATATTATTTTAAAATAAACAAAATCCTCCGAACATATTTAGAGTTAACATCTTGTGGATTATAAAGATCCAGGACCTCTTGAAAAGTGGACCTTAACATCTATTGGTTTATCAATGTGTGGTTCTATCATGATAGCTCACCGCTAGCACATTTGTTTTCTTTGTCTGTTGCAACATGTGTGTCTCCCATGGCTTAATGTAATGGGATAACAAACAAAAAAAGATTTGGTCAGTTGGGTTTGGGATTGTTTTTGCTTTCTTCTAATTGCTGAGGCAGTAAGCCTACCATAACTTCTGCCTTTTTAACTGCAATTACCATTATCTTAACGATTGCAATCAACGAAAAGGGAATTTGTTCTTCATATAAATTTGTGACGTGAAAGTGGACATTGAGGCTCCTAGCATGGATGACTTGCTTAGAAATGGTTTGTTTGTTGCTTATATTTTTGCACTTGTAATTCTGGTGTCTTCCTCGAAACTTATTTTGGCGTGCTTCAATCATCTCGATTATTGTTTCCAGCTTCTCTGCGTGGATTTCTGTATTAACACTTCGAACTTCAAACTTGTATTGTGATAACTCTTCTCAATATCAAAATTTCGTGCATTGTCAAGGAGGGAGGGTGGGCTTGGCTGAGGAAAGTGGGTCCCTGTTATTTCTCCCACCAAGATTCAGTTCTTCAAGTGCTCATGCAAATGTGCTGTTTGATGCCGATGGGTTCAATGCAAGTCCCAGGTGACTTTGGTCTTAAATGTATCAATATAAATATTCAATAACTTTAAAATTAAACCAATTCATAGGTTGGAAAGGCAGAGGAGGAGGTTCATTCACTATTACAATTACAATGAACATGAACTTGGTGAAGGGTATTTAATTTTTTCTGACTAACACCTCGCTTAAAATAACTATAACTTTTTCTGACTAACACCTTGCCTAAAATAACTAAAATAACTTGACATGCAACCACACACTAAGTTTGACCCTGACGTAATTCCACATGCAACCACACACTAAATTTGACTATGACTTAATTCGACTTGACTCTCCTCTCCTCTCCAAATTTATCCAACTCTTCATAATTGAGTAATTAGCTTATTTTAACATAAACCACAAGAAATACATAAATAGCTTATTTTAACATAAACCACAATAAATGCATAAAACATTAGGCAGCACAGCGATGGGATACCTGGATGCGGAGAAAACCTCCCAACAGGTGAAAACTTCACTAGATAATCATTCTATACGCGTGTTCTCTTTAAATACGAAAGGCTCCAGAGCAACTTTCTTCGCGAGGCCTGCTCAAAGCACAAATTAACCTTACACAAAATGACAACTCAGTCAAAACTTATTTGATAACCATAAAACAAATAAGATCTGTCTTCATAATTTAGCAAAAATAGATACTCTCCAGTTGTAGTTGCTTATCCAGCGGGTGCTTTCATAGCAGGTGAGACATGATTTAGTGGAATACATACCTTCCAGTTGCAGTTGCCTAGCCAAAGGCCGCTCTCATAGCTGGTGAGACATATCAGCATCATTCATAGCCTAGATTGAGTGCTGCTGCATGAACATGTTGATGAGTATGCGTTCCAAAAAAAACCCGCGATGCCCAAAACTAGTTTCAGAATAATTTGTTTGAAAAGCTTGCCCCCTGAAACATTCCTCAGTAAGTTAGTGCGAGCATTGCTCCTAAACAACATCAAGCACATGCATTTATATTTATGCTGATTTGGAGTGGATTTTAAAAGCATTGCCAATTTTTTTGAAAATCATTAGCTATTGTGTCGCAATAGCCATGGACAACCATTTCAAATAATACAAGAGAATGTAGTAGGTTTCCACAGTTAATAATATGCTGATGTTGAGAGCTTTTGGAATACTGTGTCATGTGCTTGAGGTGTCCAAACAATCAATAATATATGCTGATGTGGAGACCTTTTGGAATACCGTTTCATGTCCTCGAGGTGTCCAACCAGTCAATAATATATGCTGATGTGGAGAGCTTCTTTTGGAATACTGTCTCATGTCCCTGGGGTGTCCAATCGTCAATAATATGAGAAGCTCTCAACATCTTGTCTTATTGCTTTATAAATTTTGATTTAAAAAAAATGGTATTCACATTCATGCAGTGAGCCTAACAAGAAATGATGGTTCAACCGTTGTTCCCTACATGTCCAATATTCTTTCAAATGAAGGCTTTGTTTCAGTAAGTCTTCCAAAACTCACAAGCTTTTTTAGTAAGCTCTATGCTTATCTAATGGACTAGTGAGGTTGGAACATTTTTAGCATGCAGAAGTCAACAGTTTTTTTTTATCGAAACCAACTTTGGAGTTGATATATTTCCAAGAACACATAATCACTCGTTGGAGCGGTGTCTATCCAACCATTTGCTTTGCAACAGCTAAATAGTATGGTTAATTCATCTGTCCAGCACATAATTGTTTTTGCAAAAGTTCTCTTGATAGAATTTGTTTTCGTTTATGGAATTTTATTTGTCAGTGGTTTGCACCTGGGCATGATATTCAGAGAAACAAGAAGTTGAAGAATATAGAACATACATGAGAATTTAGATACAAGCATAGTAACTTCTCTAGATCACTCTTTACTCTATCAGTATGTTCTCTACTATATCTTTTAGATGCTAGGCATACACTCTAGTTAAAGTAGCAGTGGATCTAGACAGAAATATCTGATTGTGTAGATAGTAATAAGGGAAAAGTCCCAGAGGAAGCTTGACACGGGGAAAGCGTTCTCTTCATGTTGCTCTTCATCTGCTCTTTCGTTGACATGTGAAAGAGATATTTGGGTGATATATATCTGGTTCGTCTGCATGGGATATAATTTGTCAAAATGAGATGTTTCTCTTCCAAGTCTTCTTACATCTGCCGCGGTACAATTATGTCTCATCACGTAGGCCGAAACGAGTATTGTTTTGTTGGGTGGATCATCGCCATTGCTGTGTCTGTCTACCCTCCATTTAGCTAAGATGCTATAGAGATGTGTTTGTTGCGGTCTGCCCTCACTATCCTAGAAGTTCCTGCGGATAAGTCTTAGTAAAGTCGAGTGTCTCTCTTACTCGACTCTCTCACTATCCTAGAAGTGCCTGCGGATAAGTCTTAGTAAAGTCGAGTGTCTCTCTTACTCGACTCTGAAAATATAGAGGACTCATGGCAGATACATCTTTCTTTCTGGGTCGTCTCCTCGTGATTATGATTGGAATAAGTTTAATAAGTCCTTACCACCCATCTAGCCTCTTCATGATTATGATTGGAATAAGATTAATAAGTCCTTACCACCCATCTAGCCTCTTCATGATTATGATTGGAATAAGATTAGTAAGTCCTTACCACCCATCTGATATCCATTTTGTTGGGATTGAGGATTTGCAGTCTACATAAAATATAACTTTTGAAATTGAAAAATAGCGTCATAGATGATGAATAACTCACACAACACAACTTTCGAAAAATAGCGGCATAAATGATGAATAACTCAAACAACACAACGTTAAATTCATTTGATAGTGTGTATTCATGGGGCAGTACAACCCACTCCACCTATCTATCGAGCTTTCTTGATATATCTGTTATACAAACTATTATCAATTTCAAAACCAACATCGATATTCACATTGCATGAAGTGAATTTTGTTTTTTTATGATTTCTTTTAATTTTGTTTTTATAAATGGTAACATATTTTTTATTTGACATTGTGTATGGAGTCATATCTTTACACAACAAAATTTATTTTTTTATTTTATTTATTTTGTTTGTTTGTGATTAATTGGGCTGGTTTCATATTCACAGGGTCGATTTCAACTGCTACCACCATAACCTCTAGGTGCCTATGTATACCCTTTTTCTAAACATGGGTAAGTCGGCGGATTTTAGCCTTGAATATCTCTTGGTACACAACATTTCATGATCACGACACTTGCCAATTGAGCTTGCCCGAAGGGCTCTCTACACAACAATCTTGATCATGGCTTGAAGTAGGTTTTTCCATAGAGATTTAATCTCTCCAAGTTTTGCTGCCACCTCCTTCTTGATTGTATTGGTCTTATCAAAGATTATTGAATCGTGTTTACCATGTGATATAGTTAGAGGCCCCATTGTTTTGCGATGTTATTTGATGGGAATGGATATAGATTTTCCTTTTACCATAGATCTTATTTACATTCCAATGTGTTCTCCCTCCTTACCACGCCATTTTTTGAATTATGTTTAGTGATATGGACATCTCACTAAAGGTTATCTCTTCTCCACTCCATTTTGTGAATGTTTAAGAACATCATCTTCAAGGTAGTGGGAGTCAAACACCTTTTTATCCTCTATTATTCTTCTATTTTATAGAAGTTATCTCTTTCGTGGATTCACTTCCTAGTTCTTGTTGTCTCTTTATTCTTGTATTTCAATTTATGCATATATGTGAGGACATGATTGGTATTATTGAGATGGTTGTGTGTCATATGTTTTGACACCCCAATCTAGATGTGTCATTAGGTATGCCAAAGCATCAATTGCAAATTTTTTGAATGGTTAGTTGTGATAAAATGCCATTTTTGTAGCGAAAATACTTGCATAGAAAGAAGACGTAGACTATGAGGATATTCTTGTCCCCACAACAAAATAGTCTACTATTAGTGCATTTTTGGCTTTGGCTACTATAAAATAAGTGGAAAATATTTCACATAGATGTGAAGACAACCTTCTTGAATGGAGACTTGAAATAGAAGGTTTACTTGTCTTAACCAAAAGGATTTGTTGTGAAGGGTCAAGAACATAAGATATGTAAACTCATTAGTCTTTGTATGGCCTAAAAAAATCACCTCGTCCATGGTAGAAAAAGACAATTGAACATCTTTTGAAGATCAATTTCGAACATTTCAATCTTGACGATGCAATCATATATCGTGTGTTGTATGTAGATGATCTTTTCATAACATGGAATAATGAAATATATATTGCATCTGTAAATAAAAATTGAAGAAATGCTTTGAGATGACAAGACATGCGATATCTTCACTACTACTTGGGTATTGAAGTAACTCATAATACAAAGCATGTATACATTGTTGAACAAATTTGACATGGTAGATTGCAATATTTTCTCTTTTCCAATCAAAAGCAAAGTCTATAAATCTTACATTGAAAGATGGGGATGAATTTCATGATGTAACTAGGTATAGACAACTTGCGGGGAGCCTTATCTATGTTACTACTACAAGATCATATTTTTCATTTGTAGTTGGGATCATTTCCAGGTTCATGCAAAAACCTTGTGGAGTTCATTGGTGTATTGTAAAGAGAGTTTTGAAGTACTTGAAAAGAATTCAAGGTTTTGGACTCAAATACTCTAGAGTGGATGATTTTAAACTGGTTGGGCATTTAGATTTGGACTTTGATGAGGATAAAGAGAATGGATTGTCTAATTTAGGATACTTCATGACTATTGGATCAACAACACTCTTTTGGAGATTATGCAAACAATTTGTTCTAGTAGATACTCTAAATTGGACGACTTTAAACTAGTTGGGCATTTGGATTCAAACTTTGATGAGGATAAAGAGAATGGAGTGTCTAATTTAGGATACTTCATGACTATTGGATTGACAACTATCTTTTGGAGATCATGCAAACAATCTATTCTTGTAGATTCCATTACAAGGATAAGGTATGTGGCTACTATAGAGGTGAAAAGGTAGATGGCGTGGCTTAGGAAGGTAGATTTGTAGGAGGAACAAGTGGATGCTACTCCACTGCTATTTGACAACACTTATGCAATTGAGTTTGCCAAGAATCCTAGATCCTATGATTGAACAAAGCGTATCATTACAAAGTATTATTTGGTTTGACTTCATGTAGAGGCCAAGACAATTTAGTTAAAATATTTCTCCACAAGTGTGCAATTGCAAACATTTTCACCAAAGCACTTAGAAAACCAAAGTTTAAAAAGTTCAAAAAGATAATCGGACTTACAAGCACCCCTTCAAATTGGGGGTACGAGTGGAATGTTAGATACTTAATCATTGGGATTATGGTATTTTCTAAAATTGTTGTAAATATTAATTTAGGAACATGGAGAGTCATAGGTGAATGTCAAAAGTCATTGAAGCTCTTGGGAGATATCTCACATTATATTTATGTATATCTTAGTTTAATGAAAAATATAACGTGTGGAGTCAACCAAACTTGATGACAGAAAAGAGAAAACTAGAAGAGCTTGCAAGGCTGTTTTGAGAATTCATGCCAAATATGGGCTTTGAAAGATTTGATATCTTCTTGTCTTTTTTATCGTTTTGAAAGATTCTTCTTGTTTGATTTCTCTTGTATTTTTACACCAAGGGAACTAATAACTATTTTGTTGGCAATAATGCTCATGGCATGTTAACGGGGGTTTTGTTGAAGATGATCTTAGATTTGTTTTTATTTATATGGAAATTGAGGCATGAATGAACAAATTAAGATATTTTTGAAAAGGTTTAGCTTGTTGCATTGTGGCTTCCCCATGAACATTTTATCATCTACAAATTGCAAATGGAAAACTTGTTCTACCATTTGGGCCTTTTTGATTCATGTTTTCTCCTTACGATTCTTCAAGGCATTCAATACTATGCACTAACGTAACTCCATTATTATAAAACAAGACAAGGATAACATGCCTCTATTTAAATACCTCTACTTGAATGGAATGGGTCGTTAGGGAGATCTCCAATGAAATTGAGAAGAAAATTATTGAGATGTGATGCCTACCCATTATTAACATGAATCATTGAAACCAAAGCCTATTTGGCTGTCTTTGATGAAGGCTTAGTTCAATCAATCATATGCGTTAGACATATCTAGTTTTATTATCTTTTTGCTTCTCCCATGGTTTTAATTTTAGTGTATTGATTCTTGCTCTATTATAATCTAATCTAAGGATTAGTTGTAATATTTTGAGTTTTGATCCCCAATTCAATATCATGTTTAGATGATCAAAGACTAGAGAGCTTAGCTATGTAATGGTTTTGAATATTATTAAGGAAATACATCATTGACTAGAGACATGCACGAACGATGGTATAGGGGGCTATGATACCATGAGAAGGGGCTGGGTAGAGAGATTAGATCCTTTTATTTATATTTTATTTACCCATATTTGAATTAATGGAGAAAAAGGTGGAGTGAGCTTTTTGGAGAAGCCATGTGGCATTATGAAGGCATGCATATTTAACTGTACCTTTTTGGTGGTTTGGGATTATTTCATTCATTATTCTTGTTCACTCTTAGTTCTTGCCTCTTGGAGAGGAGAATAATTTTATTACAGAGAGCCATTGTTAGTGGTCGTATGCTAATACTCATTGTTCTAGCATGAGAAGATACTTGAGTGCATGAATGCATTGGCATTGCTGCTGAAATCGTCCATAATTGTGAGTCTTTAGAGCTTCTAGCATTGTGATTTCTTGACTAGTAACACTACATCGCTCAAGGGAAATGGAATAGCTTGAGGGATTGCATTGTAAAGAAAGAGCTTCCTTTCCTTGGGATGTGCAGGGTGAAGGGAAATAGAGATAGGAGTTGAGATTGTCATGGGATTGGTTGAGTAATTGTAACAACTCAGGTTGTATGATTTTGTGCACATAGAAAGCTTGTGAGCTAATTGGTTGTGAGTGATAGAGTTGGCCTAGGCACCCATCCTTATGGAATCACATGCTCAACTTGGGGGTGGTATGATGCGAAGAGTAAATGTGTGATAGAGTCTATGGTTAGGTAGAACGTTCAGTGTTTGTAGCCAATGGGAAAATTTTATACGTGTCACTTTTGTTCTTTATGTTTAATTCTATTGTGTTATTTAACATTTATATTTATTTTAATGCCATGCATGCTTATGAGCATTTGCATTGCATATATTTAGTGTTTCTTGATCAATTGCATGAAGCTGTGTTTATCATGCATAGTTTCTTGAATCTCTTGATTTTTAAATATTAGTAGTAGAGGTAGAATTTCATTAAGAAATGAGTTTTAAGGGTAGTACTTAGGCATGGGGGTATGTCATAGATTGGTATCATAGCTTCAATTGTAGCACTTGAGTTGTGTAGGCTGAAGAATAGGTTGAAATTGCATGTTGACATTGAGCTAGGGTGCCTCACTATTTCGAAAAATTGTTCTTGAAATACAAATTTTAAAAATGTGTTAAGTTTTCTGTGCACAAAGAATGGGCCTCCTTACCAAATATTATTTTAGCACTTAATCTTGTGAATTTACTATCTATTCTTTCACTATCTTTGGCCTGTTGATTAAATCTTTCATCTCCTTTTTGTTTTGAATTTGATATTTCATAAATTGGTGTGTAATTTACTTTTAATGCACTAAGCAGGTCATATTTTTTTTGTAAGTTTCATAATTCCCCTTACCATCATCTTCTACTCGTTAAAATATTTTTGACAATATAAAGTTTTTCTCATTCCGAGCTGGAGACACAAAGTTACGACCCTTGAATTTTTTTGCACTATCGTTGTGTTCTAATGAAGTGGCAGATGGCATGTGATGTTGGGAAAATTTACATTGCCAATCATATGGCAGGATGACACTTCCCTCATTCACACTATGAGAATAAATCCCCCTTTTCATCTGACAATTTGATACGAAGTGGGAGGGTTTCTTCTATATAATAAAACTACCATATTCAAGATCTGTTATATAACATGTGTGTGGGTCAATCCCATTTTAACACCATTGTGGACCTATATATATCCCTGAATCATGACTATGGAATGGTGATGTTCATACAAGGGTGCGAGGTAGAAATTTACCTTCCTTTTTAACTAACACAAGCCCATTTTATATCACAAACCCTTTCCTTTTGTCGAAGTTCCTTTCTAACAATGCCTTGTGACCAGAGGATATGGCCACAATCTTAGATCTTGACACTTTTGTTTTATGAACCATGGCGATAAAAATTTATGGACCCCAACAATAAAACATTAGCCCTTAGCTGGCGAGCAACAAAGTGTAAGGGTGCTTTAACCTCCTCATACGACTGTGGGACTTAATCATGGACCTTGGTGATTTAGTTTGATGCACAACTAGTCTACCTCCAAAATTTATGAGGTAAAAGTTCTTGGACGAGAACTTTTACACCACTTAATGTATTTCTTTCTGTCTATATTAGTAGTCGATGATCCCGAACCTTGACATTTTTGGACAAAATCCTTTATGTCTCCTTTTAAAACTTCATGGGTGGTTTCCTTCAGGACAAGAATATTTCCTATTAACTATTACGCTCTAAAATTTGTCCCAATGATATCTTTTTGTCCTGGCCTGTTTAATTTTTAAAGCTTCAGGATGGGAAATGTGTTTTCAATTACCAAATTCATATTCCATCAATTGTTGACCCCGATGGTTTAAAACCTAGTCAACTCGACGATTTTGTACTGAGTCCCCTTTTTGTTTTCGGGGAAATACTTTTGGGATGACAATCTTGTTGTCTATTGCTAGACTTTTAGTTTTGTCCTAGCCATAACAATATGTTCGTGATCTTCATCAAATGACAAACTCCTTTAACTTAATAAAACTCAATCTCACTCTTTATAATGCGCTCTTAAGCAAGTCAACTCCATCGCAGGGTTTAACACTTCAAGACATTCACAACACCTTTGTAATACTATGAGTCAATCATACTCATGCTCCTCTTTCAATCCTTCACGATTCTGGATTGTCGATCATACCATTTGATCAACGATCAATGGTTTTAATTTATCCAACTATAGAAGGAAATCTCGACCTTCTTTATGTTCCACTCCTGCGCTGCTTCTCCAAAGCGCTATCCCTTTTGAGATTTAATAACTCTATAATTCCCCATGCTCATTCTTTGCACAATCTTTTTAGGCACGATCCCTCCTGAGCGTACTTGCATCACATTTGATTTAATTTGACCTGGATTGGATCATTATATTGTTTGTCATCCATCTCGATGATTCTAGAGTGGAAAAAGTGGAGGAATCAACTCTCAGGACCATTTTTACTAGTGGGACTCAATTTGGAAAATTGGGATCTGAAACCTTTCGGGAGTGTTTTGAGGCATAAAACGATTTTTTTGGGGGAAAAATTTGCTTCATTAGTGCCACACCTTTTTCCTATTCTACACACAAATACCTTTCCAACAATGCAAAAATTGCGTTAATCAGAGTTTGTATGCGAAAGTTATGTCACTTAGAAGTTGACTTTCCTGTTTCACCACCATAATTCGAGATGATGCCACATCAACCACCATTACTCATGAAAATGGGTTAGTCACTTGATTATTATGTGGAAGGATTTATGTTGTAACTTTGGTTAAGACTTGAGGTAGTCAAACCTAACCACTAGTAGGCTATCAGATTGTGCTATAACTGGGCCACTAGGAGGAAAAGGGGGTCCATTCTTTTGAGTGTATTTGTTATATGACAGAGAAAAATAACCAAGATAGATAAGAGATAGAGAACATAGACATGATTTGTGCATTGTAGTAGCCCACAGGCCACAAACCATACTTCTTTGTACTCACTGAGATTTTCTATTAAAAAAAGAGAGTAGAGTGACTTCACCTTCCAGCAGGGTTTTTCTCCTGAAAGAGTTTCCCAGGTCACATCGTGTGTCAAATGTGTGTGAGATTTTATCTTTCTATTCTTTGTTTTATGGATAATTCTATTCACATGCATATGCCTTAAGGATAATATACAAATCTATAAATCTAAAGCGAAATAAAATTGTAATAGTGTAGATTCTGGATTTTTAAGTAAATTTGATCAAATATATTGTAACAAATTTTTTAATGGATTATCCACGATAGTTTATAAATCATATTGGTATCAGAGTAGGTTTCTTTGGGTATATTGTGGATATTTGTAGGGCATCTATATTGGCTGGGCCAAAAGTCTAAAAACACTAATCATGGCCAACGAATATGTGAAAAACTCTCGTGATCTCAATACCGAGATACCAGCCAAAAACAACCCTTTTGGTTCCTTGGTTTCCTTCTTTTTTGTAAAAATAACAACTTGGCTAGGATGTGTGTCTGTCTGTGTGTGCTTATCCAGAAGATTTGATTTACGGTCAAAGTGCTCTATAAGAGCTTTGGCAAATTGGGCCCAACTCGCAAAAGGTGCATTGTGACGTTGATGCCCTATGTACCATTGCCATCGTTCCTTGTCCAAGTACTGGGTCCCCTCCCTAAGCTTAGTCCAATCATCTAGGATATGATTCAATCTGAAATACTGTTCCATTTGTGCTAGCCATGTTGACGTGTGAGAACCGTCAAATTTATACAAGTCCCTCGAACTCTAATCTAGGTACGCCATCAAAAAAATTGGCGAAATTTTGAATTTGTCACAGTTTCGTCAATATTGCTCAAAATCCTTATTATGACCTGTTTTTAGAAATGGAACAATCATTCTGCATCTGTCCCTGTGATAGAAATCCTAATCTAGGCACTAGAACTCCAGATCTGCGCTACTATTCTCCCACCGTCACCCAAAATTTCTGCAAAAAGAGCTGATTTTAAATCAACGATATCTCCCTCATCCGGACTCCGATTCGACTGATTTTTTTTGTTGAAATCATGTGTTTTTCCACAAAGATTCCAGATCTACAATTAGATCTTATAGATCTTGCACCAGGACGTCTAGATCTGCGCCGCAAATTCGCTGCCTTGAAATTTTTTTTGCAACCCTACTGATTTTTAAATCAGCGTTATCTCCTTCATCCGGACTCCGATTCGACCGATTTTTTTTTTGAAATCAGGTATTTTTTCACATAGAATCTAGATATGCAAATAGATTTTTCAGATCTTGAACCAAAATGTACAGATCTAATCTGCAAACTCGCTGCCCTTGAATTCCTGCAAAAAAAATTTCTCCACTTTTGTACCACTTGTTGTAGCTCTGACCCAAAAATATTATAGATCTGATAAGAAAGTATAAGATAATGCAAATAAACCCAAGAAATAGATAGAAATGAATCTTTATTATCAAACCCTTATGGTAGGGCAACACCATATAATCACTCCTTAAGGAAGGAGAATACTCCACAAGCTATCTGCTTGTTCATACAAGATTATTTCTCTTCATGTCTCTCCATGTGAAGTCTCTAGCCTCTATATAGGCCTCATACATACAATACCATGCATCAATACCATGGTTTACTCATACCATCAACTAATACCATGGGCCCATTACATTATTATTAACTACTTGTGGTCCCTTACATGACATGGGTTAACCACCTTATTTATTACTATGGCCCATCCCATTATTACATTATTACCTTGGGTACCTCCCTCGGTACCCCATATTACCCCCCTAGGTACATAACAGATCTCGTAGAGGAGAGGTTTTCATGGCCGGAACAACAGTCTCGGATATAAATTTTAATGTAAATCTCCTTATGTCAACCTTGAGAAATAAGCTTGGGATATTTGGTGAAGATGGGGGGTTCTAATGCAGAGGACAAATCAAAAGGGGGATCATGAGATTCGGAAGAAACAAAAAACTAGTCGAAGAAAGAACCTAGAAAAGATCAACCCAGTTTGAGTGATGTGAATCAATCACAAGCCCTATTAAAAATGGAAGCGAAGGTAAATATCAGGGTATACCATGATGAGATTGATGTTATGAAGCTAAATAACTGGTTGTAGAAAATGGAAGGGTATTTCAGTGTCCATCAAATTGAAGAAGAACAAAAGATTTCATTTGCGCCACTGAAATTAGAGGACCATGCCCTAACTTGGTGGGAAAGCCACACAGAAACCTTGTGGTTGTAGGGATAGAATCTAGTGACTAAGTTGGAGGTATTCAAAATCCTCATTAAGTCACAATTTTACCCTATTCGATATGTAGAGGACCAGTGGATCCAGTGGCACTACTTTAGGAAAAAGCTAGGGAAAAGCGTGCATGAGTACACCACAAAGTTCAGAAAGATCATCGTAATGCTAGGTATCTCCTTAAATAACCTCCTATTATTTGGGGGCTATACATTGGCATATGTAGGAGCAAGTGATGTTATTCAAGCACAAATCTGTGGATGAGGCTTGCGTATAGGCATAATACCTAGAGAACATAGGAAAAATCAAGTGGATTGAAGTAGAAGGAGCAACATGACGCTTCTAAGGAGGGGAAGAAGAAGAAAAAGGGGTAAAATATAAAAATATGATAACCACAACACATAAGTGCAAAGGTCCCAACAACCACTGTAACATTGATGGCCATACAAAGGAGAAGTGTTGGAAGTTGCATCCAAAGTTTGGCCCAAGGAACAAAAAGAAAATAAAAATAAGGGGAAAAATCTCATGGCCATTGATTCGAACAGCCAAGTTAAAATAAACTCATACGTGGATGAGAAAATCCTCTGTATGTTAGTGCAAAACTACGAGGTGAATCTGGGCAGCCTTTAACAACAAGAAGAGAAATAAATGACTAAACTCTTCCATATAAAGTTACAAGTCAAGAAGACTAAAAGTGATGCTCTGTTTGACTCAGGATCGTAGGTAAACCTCATTGTCACAGAGCTGGTCAATAATTTGGGACTGGAAGTTCAGGATCATCCAAGCCCATATCCACTTGGACGGGTAAATAAAGATGCAAAACTGAAGGTAATAAAAGTGAAAAGTTATTGATGAAGTAGAACTAGATGTAGTCCCCCTTGATGTATGTGGAGTCGTGGTTGGAAATCCCTACATGTACATGCAAGATGTAATATTCATGTGAAGAGCCAACCAACATAGGCTCGTCAAGAATGAAAATTTTTTCACCATCAATGCACATAAAGGCAAGTCAAAAATTTTGCTGGTAAATTCCAACCAAGCCAAGAAATTGATTAGTTCCAACAAAAAATATGTTTTATTATTTTTAAGAGAAAATCTGTCTATAGAAGAGTCAGTGAGAGACAAGGCATCCCTGGAGGGATTACTAAGAAACAAAAACAACAACGTGAAGAGTTGCTACAAGCATACATGGATGTGTTTCGAGAACATAAAGGGTTACCACTTAAGAGGGAAGTGGAGCACGAGATACAATTATTGTCGGACTCCCCATTGCCAAACATTGCGCTGCATAAGTAGAATTTTATAGAAGTCAGGTGAAGAAATAGTGGTAGAAAATACTAGAACGTGCCATTCGATCGAGTACATCACCATGTGGTTCACTCATCATCATTGTGTAAAAGAAGGATGAGACTCCGCAGATGTTTATAGATTACATGGCATTGAATAAAATCACTCTTAAGAATATGGTACCCCTTGTCTAGGATAGATGATCTGCTGGATCAATTGCTGCAAGGAGAATAATTCACCAAGCTAGACTTAAAGTCTAAATATCACCAGGTTCAAGTTAGGGAAGAAGATACCTAGAAGATCACCTTCAAAACTATACACGGTTTGTATGAGTGGTTAGTGAAGCCATTTGGCCTATGTAATGTACCAACTATGTTTATGAGATTAATGAATGACACACTGTGCCCTTTTATAGATTGTATATTTGGATGATATACTTGTATACAATGCTACCTAGGAGGAGCACATCTCACATTTGACGCAAGTGATGGAGACATTAAAGAAGCACCATTTACTAGAAAATCTCAAAAAGTGTGATTTTGCACAACAACCATTGATGCCTCTGTTGCAAATGCAACAAGAAAATCCTAATTTAATTTTTTCCTTGAATTAAATTAGTAATAAAATTGTAATTCCACATCACAAGACAACTTGTACAAGTTAACTAAGTTAATTTGACTTAGTTGGCTCAGTTAATTCGAGTTGAGGGTCTAACTTGAGTCATGTAAAGTGTCTCCTACTTTATAGGAGCCCTAGTTGAGTTTATTTTGAGTTGTAATTAAATAATTCAATTTAACTAAGTTAAAGTCAGTTAAACTAGTTCCAACTGATGGAAGAACTAGTAGGAGGTCAAACAATGGGGTGCTGCTTCATGTGTTCAACCAGTTAACTAATGATTCACTCATGAATAACTCATGCATGTTAGATCTGAGATTTTGTTAGGCCCCTATACTACTAGTGTCACCCCTTATTGTTATTAGTACAAACCACTTATTATATTGATGTACCCATGTAGTGCCCATATTGTTACTATTGTGCCCCATAGAAGCCCACTATTATTATTATTGTGCCCTTACATTATTATTGTTATGTCGGCTCTGGTTATGTTATGACCCCTTAGACTCCTATATATAGAAAGGAGGTCTTTTCATTTGTATCATCGAAGAATTGTTCATTTATGTAATGTAAAGGAGGGTTTCCCCCTCGAAGAGGCTGAATTCTAAGTCGTTGATTTATCTTTTCTATCTTTTCTTGAGCTGGTTTCATAACATTTGGTATCAGAGCTTTGGATTCTAGGGTTTCGCTGCTCCAAACAGGTCATCTTGGCATTTTCACTATAACTTTTTTTTCTGTGACGTTTTAGAAGTCGAAAAAAAAACCCATTTGAGAATACTTTGCGCTGAACTTTGGGTTCGAATTTCAGAGCGTTTCACGGGATATTTTCAGAGATATGATCTGAGGAAGTTCGCCTTTTTGCAGACTCCTGAATTACACTCAAAACAGGTGACCTGGGGAAAATTGTCATAACTTTCTTTCTAAGCATCAGATTGAAATTTCGTAAGAAGGTACTGAAAGAGGACGGACTGTAGTTTTTATTTATATATTTTTCAGAGTCAAAGGTTGAAACAGTGACACGTGGCATGTCGTACAAGTTCGCTCTACTGAATTAATCTATAATCAGGTCACTGTGGGAGATTTGGCATAACTCTTCATTGGAGAATCCAATTGGGGTACTGGTGGCATTGGAAAGAGGACACAGAGGACTACTGCAGGTCACAATTTCAAAACTTAAAGATCTGAAAATACATAGTTACATCAGAGGCAATATTGAGTTCCTACAAAGTGAAAAAAGGTGTGTATATTTTTAAATGTTTGCTTAAGCTTGGTTTGAAAAATTATTTTGAAGGAATTCAAAGGGCATATTGAAGCATTATTATCAGTAATTGATGCCCTGAAGAAAGAAAATGGAAACACCTAGTAGGCGACCTAAAAGCTCTAGCATGACTCATGAAGAAGAGGAAGAAATGCAACATGATATATCAAAATTACGAGACCAAGTACAACAAGTGTCACTTGCACAAAAAGGAACAGAATCTAAGATGGATTGTTTAAAGAAAGTGAATGACGTGGAAGCTAAGATGAATGACATGGAAGCTAAGATGGATGATTTGAAGATAGATTT
>APFE030498944.1:0-19012 GCA_000404065.3 Pinus taeda | reverse complement strand
GTCCTCTTCAGATGTCGATCTTGCTTTGAGACAGGCCACCTAGCCAAAAATTGCCCAAAAGCCTCTGAGAAAAATTTTGCTAGAAAAACTCACCACAGATCTACATGGTGGGAAGGAGCACAAAATGAACACTACACTGTCATGCAAGAAGAATACTCTCCAGAAAACTCTGAATTACAAGAAATCGGGCAAGATAGAAATAACTCTCAAGACAAGCAGGGGGAAAGCCCCTCCCAACAACAAAAAGGTGAACTCAACAACCCCTCAAGCATCGACAGTTATGAGGTTTCAAATAACGCGCATTCTCCAACTATCTCCATAAGGACGAACACAATAGATCACGAAGCTAAGACACCAATGTCCCGAGAACCAGAAGAGATGAAGGAGATGCAAGATAAAGGAAGTTGGAAGACCATAGAGAAGAAAAAGAAAGCTACATCACCAATCTCGCCAAGAAAGACAAGGAGTCACACAATTAGAAATTAAGAAATTATAGGTCCGATAGACCAATTTGGTCTCAGTGGACGTTAACCACCATCATCATCATCATCATCATCATCAATATGGATTAAGATGTTGGAGTAATTATGATATTAAAATTAAAGTTAAATTTATGAATTAAAGATATTATTAATTTTTAAGAAATTAATGTAAATGTGATTGAATATATATATGAACAATGTAAAAGGATTAGTAAAATGATTTTTCAAGTATTTAGTTTAGTGATATTTTATTGTTGCTTTATATTTTAGTATAAAATGATTCTTTAAGTATTTTGTGATAGTATTTTGTTTCTTTACATTTTGGTATAAAATTAGATGTGTAGGTTATATGTCAACTCAATTAAAAAATAAGAAAAGGTTTGTTATGAAACCAATTCACAAAAAGATAGAAAAAATAGATCAATGACTTAGAAATCAGCCTTTTCGAGGGGTAAATTTCCTTTACATTACAAAAATGAACAATTTTTGGATGATACAAACGAAAAAACCTCCTTTCTATATATAAAGTCTAAGGGGTCACAATATAACTAAAGCTGACCTAACAATAATAATATAAGGACATAAAAATTACAATAGTAGGCTTCTATGGGGCATAATAATAACAATATGGGAACAATAGGGGCACAACAATAACGATAAGGGATACAATGAAAATAATAATGGGGGAATCACTAATATTATAGGGACCTAACATGCCCATTTCCTTCAAAAAAGTGTTTTCCTCAACGCTTGAGTAGTTCTAGATGCTTGTGTATAAAATTATCATCCTCCCATGTGGAATATTCAACGGGTAAGGTCTTCCACTTGATGAGATACTCTGAAATTTATCGATTTCATAGTTGTCTAGTTCTTGTTTCTTTGACTGCTTTAGGTTCCAATATGAATTTTCCTTCCTCATTAGGTTTTGGAAATATTGTTTGAATTGGGAGCTTGTCACCTATAGCCTTCTTTAAGCATAAAACATGGAAAACTAGGTGCACTCGGGAAGCTGCAGAAGCTCCAATTTGTATGCCATAGTACCTATCTTTTACAACACCTTGTATGGACCATAATACTTTGGTGATAATTTGTTATTCTTCATAGCTTGCTTGAGGGACATTTGTTTATATGGTTGTAGCCGTAGGAATACCCAATCACCTACATCAAAACTTCTTTCGTTGTGATGTTGATTTTCCTACTGTTTCATTCTATTCTACGCCAATGTGAGGTTATCCTTTAAGAGTTGGAAAACTTGTTGTTGATGCTCGATGTGATCTTCCACTGCTTGAACCTTAGAATTTTATCTTAAATATGATGTGACGGATGGTGGATGTTATCCATAAAGTGCCATAAATGGGGTCATTTTTGTTGCAGTATGGAAGGAAGTGTTATACGACCATTCAGCCAGAGGCAACCATTTGACCCATTGTGTCTATTTATCAGATACAAAGCAACAAAGATATCCTTCAAAACATTTGTTTACTATCTCAGTTTGCCCATCAGATTGAGGATGATAAGATGAGCTATGAGCTAACTGAGTACCAAGACAAGAAAATAATTTTGTCCAAAAAATTTCTAGTGAAAATGGGATCTCTATCACTTACAATAATCTTTGGGTTTCCATGTGGCTTTTGAATTGTTTCCATAAATGCAGTAGAAATTGTACTCTTTTTAAATGGATGAGATAATGCACAAAAGTGTGCATACTTGGTAAGTCTGTCAACTACCACTATGATAACACTCTTTCCTTTGGACTTGGGTAAACTTGTGATAAAATCCATTGAAACCTCCTCCCAACATTGGCTTGGAATGGATAAAGGTTGTAATAGACCAGGGGTATTAATTGTTTCAACTTTATTTTGTTGGAAAACCAAACATTCTGCCACAAACTTTTGAATATTCGATTTAAGGCCATCCCAACAAAATTCCTTCTTAACCTTGTGGTAACTTTTTAGAAATCCCGAGTGCCCTCCTGATGGAGAGGTGTGCAATTCCCTAAGAATATTTTGTTTGAGTTGGGAATTCCTACATAAGTATAACCAATCTTTGTACCATAACGAATCATTTTTCTAGCTAAATGTATTAGATGTACTGGGATCTTGTTGTAACTTTTGAATGAGTGCCCACACTTCTTCATCATTCTTCCATTCATCTCTTGCTTTGTTTATCCAATCTGGTTGGATAATAGAAATGGTGCAAAATGCTTCCACATTCTCATCCTTTCTTGAGAATGCATCTACCACAACATTTTGCTTCCCTTTCTTGTAGATGATTTCAAAGGCATAACCGAACATCTTTGTGACCCATTTTTGTTGCTCTTCTGAATATAATCTTTGCTCTAAAAAGTATTTAAGACTATCATGATCTATTTTTACCTTGAAGTGTCTTCCCATTATGTGGGGTCACCATTTATTCAGTGCATGTAGTATTTCCAACATTTCCTTCTCATAAATAGCTTTGTGTAAATACTTTCCTTTGATTGGACAATTTTTGAAAGAAATGGGTCTTTCTTCTTGCATTAAAACAACATCAATTCCATTTCTTAAGGCATCACATTCCACAAGAAAGGTTTTTTTGAAGTCCGGTGTAGCTAAGATCAGTGCTTGGCACATTTCCTCTTTAAGATGTTTAAAGGTGTTTGTTGCTTCTAGAGTCCATGAAAATGAATTTTTCTTCAATAATTGTTAAAATCGGAAACCAGGGAAAAACTTCATGTGGGTCATCTTATTCATGGCTGATAATATTTTTATTAGATTCCTCTCGTCCAGAGGTGTAGGATTGATATAAAGATCATCCGATTCTGATAAGTATTCATGGAGATATGAATTTATTTTGATTATGGAATTATTATCAAGCCGACCTACAACTCATGTAGGCTCAAAAGCCCAACAGTCACATCTATTCAAACTCCAACATTGTGTATAAATATAAGAGGACTTTTCCTCATTTGCACTCACTCATCTCATCACATCTCTCTCTCTACTGTGCAGAAATGAGTCTCTTCTCTACTACGCAGAAATGGGTCTCTCTCTCACACATGTGAAGCCGAAACTGCTGAAATTGAAGCTGCAACTACAGAAGTAAATATTGACCTACATGGCCTAGAATATCTCCTCTTTGGAACTACACTTTAAGTTCATCTGAACCTCCTCTGAAAGCCGCAACTTTTGGTGGTGGAATGAAGTCAATCCGACGAACGGTTTGCAAGATATCGATTGCCCTATTGTGAAGCTAGAAATTACTAAAACTGAAGCTGCAACTGCATAAGTAAAGATTGACCTGCGTGGCCTAGAATATTTCCTCTTTGGAACTGCGCTATAGGTTCATCCGAACCTCCTTTGGAAGCCGCAACTTTTGGTGGTGGAATGAAGTCAATCCGACAATCGATTTGTGAGATATCGTCTGCCCTAGTTTGATAATGAAGCCGCTAATGCTGATGCTGCTGATCTAGGGTTTGCTACTGATGATATGAATCAGATATATTGTACTATTTCTCTTTGCTGAAATATTGAAGATAAAAGAAGATTTGATCAAAGGGTTTCTCCACACATTATGGGGTTTGTCCCTAGCTAGCTGCCACATCTTGTGTCTCTTGTCTTGGCTTGTTTTCTGTCGATCGTTTAATGTTCTATTTGCACTTTACTTTATGTACATGTGATTGCTAATCTGTGGAATATAATAAGAAAAATAAGTAAACTGTTATAAGCATAGAACATACCATAACTTAACAATAATGTTGTTAGAGGTACTACTATCCTCCCATAATTCTTAACAAACTTGTAATAATACCCTGACAACTCGAGAAATCCTCACAGATGCTTTATGGATGTGGGGATTTTCCATTCCCTAATGGTTTTAATTTTTCTAGGGTCTACCTTAATGCCTTCATGAGAAAAAATATGATCCATATATTCCACCTCTTGTACTCCAAATAAACATTTGGAGGTTTTTTCATATAATTGTTTTTCCTCTAATAGTTTGAGCACCCTATCAACATGTTGAACATGATCCTTCCAAAACTTGTTGTAGATTAGTATATCATCAAAAAATACTAACACAAATTTTCTAAGGAAGGGTTTGAAAATGGAATTCATCAAACCTTGAAATGTAGAAGGTGCATGGTAAGGCCAAAAGGCATGACCAGAATATTTATAATGACCCTCATGAGTTCTAAATTGCTATTTTTCGGAATGTCTTCAGTCTTCATTATGATTTGATGATATCCTAAATGAAGATCCAACTTGGTGAAGTAAATTGATCCATGCAATTCATCCAATAATTCATTAATGATAGGAATGGGAAATTTATCTTTAATAGTGAGCTTGTTGAGCTCCTTATAATCTGGACACATGCACCATGATCCATCCTTCTTGTGGTCCAATACTATTGGAGCAGAGAAAGAACTTTGACTAGTTTTAATTATACCAACCTCTAGCATTTTTGCAACCATACGTTCAATTTCACTATTTTGGGAATAGGGATATTTGTAAGGCCTGATGTTTGGAGGAACACTTCCTAGAATCAAATGAATAGCATGATCATGATTATGAATAGGTGGAGGCCTTTGAGAGTCTCAAATACCTTGGAATGATTGTCCAAAACTTTTTGGAGATATGGAGAAATAGATGATTTCAATGTGGGAACCTTTAGTGAACATAATTGTACAATTATGCTTCGTTGTTCTTTTTCAGAAGCTTTGTCATTCTGTTAGAGATGATTTTTCTTTCCTGGTTTCCCTGTGATACCCCTTAATTCAACTTCCTTTCCTTTCGAATAAAAAATTCATGAAAAGTTCTTCAAAATTAAAAGCTATTGTACCTAAAGATTGTAGCCATTGGACTCCTAGTACAACATCAACACCACCTATTGGAATGGAAAGAATTGGGCTATTCAATACATATTCTCCCATGGATATCATGATATTATGGCACTTTCCTTAGCAATTTATGGTTCCTCTACTTGCAACCATCACTTGACACTCTAGTGCTGGATATAGGAAGCAATTCAATTCCTTGGCTATCTTACAATGAATAAAATTATGGGTACTGCCTGAATCAATCAACACTATTACCTTTTTCTTCTTGATATGCCCTTCTATCTTGATAGTTTGAGGAGTGGTAATTCTAGCCAGTGATTACAATATATGGTCAGATTCATTTCTTCTTTCTCTAGGGTTTGTTCCTGGTATATATCTCTTCTTTTGATGTTTCTTGTTCCTTTTCTTCTTCTTCACAATCTATGTAAAATAATTTCTTCTCAGCACACTTATAACCTTTAGTTTATTTTTTATCACAATTTTAACAAAGCCCTTTTGCTCTTTTTTCTTCCAATTGTTGTGGTGTCAACCTTGTAGGTTGTGGATGGCTAGGGGCAACAACACTTCCATCTTTATGATTGTGAGTGGTAGGCTTCCTTGTTGCCATAATTTTTCTTTCCATTTTTCTTGCCAACCTGAATGCCTTCTCCAATGAATCAGGTCCTCAAAGGCGAACCTTATGTTGGTTGATATCCTTTAAAGTCCTTATGAACACATCAACCCTATGCTCCTCTGGAATATATTTTACCCTTATATTCAATATTTGGAATTCCTCAATATGCTCCATCATTGAACCCTTTTGTTTGAGATTTATCAATTGGCTAAAACAAGTGTTGCTTTTTGTATCCTCATAATGTGCTGTAATTTCATCCGTAAAAATAGCCCAAGTGACAATTTGTTTACGAGAGAAAAGCCATCGATCCCATACAAAATGATTTGGTTCCAAATATAAAGTTGCAATGCGTACATTTTGTGTGTTTTTCACATTATGTAGATTGAAAAATTGCTCCATCTGCAGTATCCATGTTACGGGATCCTTGCCATCAAACTTCCTCATATCGATCTTTGGAACATGAAGGGTCTTTGATCCAATGTTAGAGTCTATGAAATCATGATTAACATTTAATTTGTTCTCATAATGAGTTTCTTTTACTACCCTTTTACCATTAGTAAGCGTTTATTGTAGAAACTTTGTTAAATCTGTCTTCAAATCTTCCATCTTAGCTTCCACACCTTTCTTTAAATCATCCATCTTAGCTTCCATGCCATCCATCTTATCTTCCATGTTAGTCTTCATATATTCTACGGATTTCTTTAAACCATCCATCTTCACTTCTGTTACTTTTTGTGCGAGTGAATTGTGTTGCACTTGGTCTCATAACTTTGATATATCATTTTGCATTTCTTCCTCTTCTTCATGAGTCATGCTAGAGCTTTCAGGTTGCTTACTAGGTATTTCCATTTTATTTCTTTAGGGCATCAGTTAATGATAATAATTCTTCACTATTCACTTTGAATTCCTTCAAACTAATTTTTCGAACCAAATTTAAGCAAAATTTTAAAAAAACTACACACCTTTTTTCACTTTGTAGGAGCTCGATATTGAATCTGCTGTGTTTTCGTGATTCAGATCTCCAAGGTCTGAAATTTCTTCTTGCAGTAACCCTCTGAGTAATATTTATAACCCTGCAAGTCTGATCAAGATTTGATTCTCCAATGAATATTTATGCCAACTTTCCCACGATGGCCTAATTATATACTGGTTTTGTAGAGCGAACTTGTACAACGTGCGACGTGTCATTGTTTCTACCTTAGGTTCTAAAATTGATACCCAACAAACTACAGTTTGTCTTCATTTTGTCACTTCTTACGGAATTTGAATGAGATGCTCTGAGAGAGAGTTATGATGATTTTTCCAAGGTAACCTATTTGGGATATAATTCTGGGGCTTGTAGAAACCCTAAATGTCTTGGACCATATCTCCACAAATATAGCAAAGACACATCAGAAATTTGGGCCCACGCTTCACCAAGATTTCTTCTCAAATGGTTTTAATTTCAGAATCTAAAGCTTTGTAGAATACAAATTATAGCGAAACTTCCATGATGACCTATTTGAGATGGAATTCTAGAGCTTGCAAAAATCCTAACTTCTTGAGGTCATATTTCAAAAAATATAGTGAGACAAGATCGGAAATTCAGACCGAGGTTCAGAAAAATTTCATCTCAAATGGGTTTGTTTTGTATATTCTGAATTGTAAAAAAAAGGTTATTGCGAAAATGCCACAAAGACCTGTTTGGAGAAGCAAAACCCTAGAATTCGAGGCTCTCATACCAAATGTTATGAAACCAACTCACAAAAAAATAGAAAAGATAGATCAACGACCTAGAAATCAGCCTCTTCGAGGGGGAAGCCTCCTTTACATTACACAAATGAACAATTCTTGGATTATACAAATGACAAAACCTCGTTTCTATTTATAGGAGTCTAAGGGGTCACAATATAACCGAAGTCGACCTAACAATAATAATATAAGGGCATAAAAATAACAATATTAGGATTCTATGAGGCACAATAATAACAATATGGGAACAATAGGGACACAACAATAACAATAAGGGATAACAATGACAATAGTAATGGGGGAATCACTAGTATTATAGGGACCTAACAAGGTTAAAAGTAATATAGAGTCTAATATGGTGGAGATGTTAAAGTGTAAATATTTAAATATTGGTTCAATTAATAATAAAAAAGTAATAAAAATAATAAAATTCAATTTGTTATATTGTAATATTTTTTTTTTTTTTTGTAGGGCAACTTAGCCACTCCAAGTGAAGTTAGAAATTGTGTCATGGGAAAATTGCATAAATAATTATAAGTTACATCGGTCAATGCTAAATTAATAATGGTTGATATACAAATCATCTTGTAGTCTTTCTTTGGCAATAACTAATAAATTGAGATGTGACGTGGATAAGGAAATTATTTACTCAAACACAAGAACTTGCATAAATTTTGGTGGTTAGCAACCACTAGTAACTCTACGCATTTACAATTTTACTCCTACATAAGTGCTAAAGAAAACATAAATAATGGTGGGAAGTAACTAATGTAAGTATATTTTTTTACATATTGTTCCTATCCATTTTTTTATGCAAATACTTGCTTAAATTATGGTGGTAAATAATCTTACTTTGTAGTGCCCCACTCTAGTCTACTGATAGTGATATGCCATTAATGTTTACTTAGCCCTAAGGCCCACACTTTATTCTTTGAGGACCTCAGGTTGAGGATCCAAACACATGACTCTATTATTAGCGTTGTGATATTAGTGGTTATGATGTTTATGTATGTTCTCCATTGATGTTATGATGAAGGTAACATTAATGGTTATGTATGTTATCTATTGGTATTATGATGATTGTAACATTAATGGTTATGCATGTTCTCTATTGCTATTATGATGATTGTAGCATTAATGGTTATGCATGTTCTCTATTGATATTATGATGATTGTGTAATAAATGGTTATGTTTGTTCTCTATTGAATTTATGATGATGATATCAATAAAGGATATGTATGCTTTCTATTGATATCATGATGATGATAGCTTTGATGGATAGGTATGCTTTCTATTGATGTTACAATGTTGATAGCTTGATGGATATGTATGTTTCCATTGATGTTATGATGATGATAGTCATGATAGATGTGCCCCCTATGTTACCTACTTGCATTAGTTCTGGTTCACAATGAACAATGATACGAATGACTAGGTGATGGCAATGATGCTATTATGACAATGACTAACACTAAGAAACCTTATTACTGATGATTATTGAGTATGGAAGGAAACCATTAGAGGCACTCACATATGACGAGTTGACAATGCCTGGTTTGATGAAAATTTATATTATTTTGTCTTTGAAATTCCAAGTCACTTTTGAAACCTGCTATACATGTTTATCTATATTCTGATGATATGTTAGCGGTTGTAGACACAGATTAGTTGCTTGGCCAAATGACTCACATATGGGCGATGGGGTTGTACAATTGGATGGAACTGCATGGAAAGGGTGGGACAATGCCCCTGATCTCACCCACTAGCACTCCTGCCATGACTTGGGCTGGAAAGGTTGAAATACCTTCGTCTTGAAGATCATGATGTCATAAAGGAAGGTCCCAAAGTTGGGTCGCTCATGATGATTATACTAGGGGGTGCGCATCAAGGCAGATTCCATGATCCCTGACACCATTAGTTTCACTATAGCAGGCAACATAAGAGATGATAGTGGTCTTTGTTGTTGCACCTATACTTTCCCCTTGTAGCCACTGAATGCTTGAAGGGAAAGTGGCGTGACACCATTGGAACTTAAAGGGAATTTCTTGAAGGGCATGACCAACTTGGCCCCCTTGGCATCACAAATAAATTGTTAGGTGTGGCACCCTTGGAACTTCAATGGAAGTTCTTGAAGGGCACGATCAAACTTGGCACCCTTGGAATCATTAAAAATAAATAAATAAATAAATATAATTAAGATATTAAAACTAGGTAAATTCACATCAAGGGTACATGATGCTAGAAACTGAGGTAATTAAATTAAGAATAAAACTTGGGTTAAGAGGATCATAGGAAGAAATAAAATATTTTACCTTAAAAACTCTACCTTTCCCATGTTGGAAAATATTAGGTAGATAATGTAGTTTAATTAAGTAAAAAGGGGAAAGAGGGGCATAAATGTAAGGATAAATATAAATCGTAAAATAGTTAAACCTAACTAAGAGAAGAGGATGGCAAATTAAAATAAGATTAATAAATTAAATTTTAGAGAAATTTAGAGAACTTCCATGTGGCAACAACCAACATAAGAATATCTATCTAAGAGATATCTTGAGTTAAATTAGGGAGTAGATAGGGGATCAAATCTTGAATTATCAATTGACTTTAGTAATGAACACAAATTAAGGAGTAAAAAGGGGGATCAAGAGATAATTAGGAGAAGAAATAGGAATCTTGTGGAGGTGAAAAAAAATATTAGTTTTAAATTAAAATTTAAGTAAATAATTTTGGAGACCTTTGATGAGAGAGTGACACATGGGTATAGATAAATTGAGTTAAATTAGGGAGTAGATAAGGGATCAAATCATGACTTATCAATTGAATTTAGTAATGAAAACAAATTAAGGAGTAAAAAGGGGCTCAAGAGACAACTAGGAAAAGAAATAGGAATCTTGTTGTGGTGAAGAAAAATATTAGTTTTAAATTAAAACTTAAGTAAATAATTTTGGAAACCCTTGATGAGAGAGTCAAACATGGGTGGGTGAATAATGAAACTATTGAATTATCAAAAATAATTATTTATGCATGGGAGAAAGAGGTTTCTTTACCCTATTGCTGGATGGATGAGACTATGTCAGAGTAGTGACTACAAGCTATAGTAAGTTTTGGTGAGGTAGAAGACTTTAGAAAGGGGAATCTTGAGCCAAGGAATGCTCTCCTCTACCAGCCATTACATTCCTCCATTGTACAACCCCATTGTAGCTCAGGGGTCCGCTGGAAAGGAGAGTATGCAAGGAGTAGGCTAGGAGGTCAACTGGTGGGTCATTGCATTCAGATTAAGCATGTCGAAATTTATACTTGGAGGCAACCGACAACGAAGGAGGGAAAATAGCGACAAGTCAAGTTTGAATCTCATCTCCTAGTGAACGATACCTATGTTGTTATAATATTCTTTTGTATGACTTCATTATGGTTTTAGTTAATAACTTGTAAAGTAGATGATATGTTCAATAAAGTGAAATTCATGAAATTTTTATATAATGCTTAATACGTTTTGAGTTCCCAATGCTATCTTCTTATGGTTTAATATTTAGTATTTAAAAAAAAGGAAAAAAACAGAATTTATAGGGTTTGTCACTTACACTTGGTATCAAAGCTTAGTTGAAACCTTGAGACCTATGGGCCCATGCATGCATGACTAGTTTTGTCAAATATCTACTACATTCTACCTTAAAATTATGTATGGTGACCTTTCAAGGCTCTTAGCTGTGTGTTAGATGTAGAATCCCATAGCTGTACAACAAAATTAGTCAAGCCAACACCAATATGTTTTCCATCAGGTGCCCATTTTGTTCTACACCAAGATTTTTTTTCTGCACCCTCAATTTATGGCAGACCTATTCTAGGCCATAGTCTTTGACTGTGCCCTAGCAGCAAAAACGAAAGTTGATTCATTTTCTTAATTCCCGAGTACAATTTTGACCATAACCAGTTTAAAATTTCATTCCCAACTTTGAAACTTTTCAATCCATCCCGCTTTAAACGCTAATACTCATTGCGCAACTTTTCTCTAAACCCTCCTTGTCATTGCTCCGGATGTTCCTTAAACCTTGATTGTCACTATCCACCTAATTATCTACATTCCATAGGTTTGCATGTTTTTATTGAACGCTGGGCATGACTGTCGGAGGCGTCCTTAGCTCCAAAACACTGAAAAACCATCAATCAAATTGGGGTTTTCTATCAATTTTCACTCCAAATGCTGGATCAAAGCTACTCAGTTGCACACAGAGTGCAACAAAGCCTATAGCTTCATTGTCACCTGAAAATGTCCACATGCCACAAAAAATTATGCTTATTTTCTTCACATAACCAGAAGATATCTCCAGCATTTTCATCAAAAAATTTGTGGGGTTTCAACGGTAATGACGTCCTTTCTAGGATGCTTGTTCATTTGCATTTACCGAAGGGATACAAATACTTCTCTGCTGATCCTCAAAAGTCCTATGAATCTCATGATGAGGATTTTTCAGAGTTTGTTTCAAAGGAACTAAATGAAGGCAATGGTTTCAAGCACGGTTTCGAGGTCAAAATTTTATCTTAGGTAGAGTCTAAAAGCATGTAGATCGAGACCATTGCTTTACTTTTCAAAGAAGCCATCGGCCTTGAGAAAAGGCCTGAGAGTAAAATATTGGAGCTGGAGTTTAAAGCCCTGGTGGATCTTACCTTAGAAGAGCAAGTTAAAAAAATTGAAGACTAAGCTTGAATCTTAGTGGGAAATGATTAATACGTTGAGGGATAGTGTAGACAATTTGGGAAGTATGGTGAAGGATCTCAATAGAAAGAATGCACTCGTGGAAAACTCCAAGGATCTGATAACGCAGAGTTCTCTTGAATTCAAGAAAAGCTCAGTAGGGAAAAGTGATAGTATTAGTGAGGGATCGCCTCACCCTAAGAAAAGTATGAAATCTAATGAGAAGAAGGAAAGTGTGAAATTTGAGTTGAAAATTCTGATTATGAAGAAGAAGGCTGAGGGAGATTTGGGTTCTTTGGAACATCCATGACCAAAGTGGGTTCAATTTGTAGAACATTTGAATGAGAGAGGGGTAGCATATTAGTGTAATCAACTTTGGTGAAATTGGGGTATTATATTGATTTTTACTTGAAATATCTATTGCATTTTTGAATATTAAAAATATCCAATATTGTGAAGTTGTGCATGCAAATGATATGATTAATCAGAATTTGAAGGGACACAAACATATTAGTAATTAATATATATTCATAAATTATTAAGAGAATTTTTTGAAGTTTACACATTTTTAGTCGTCGATAAGGTTACCTAAGCTTATGACATAATTCAAACATTAAAATAAATTTTAGCCTAAGCTAATCATGAAATATAAATGAAACTCCAGAAGTCTATGTACAATAAATATGGATGTAAAAGTTATAGCGTTTTAAGAACCTTTGAAAAAGTAAATATCAGATGGGAGATTGCGTGAATTTAATGATGGGCATTTTCATCAGAAAAAAATAAAATAAAAAATTTAACTTGGTATTCTCTCTCACAATTATGTTTTGGTTTGTTTTTCGACGTTAGATACAATAGCTTTGCAAAATTCCCATGTGTTGCGAAATATTAGCTATTAGGCACTATGATACTTTATATATAACTTTATTTTACACATTATCATCGCTTGGTACACATCATTATAGGGGATGTAGTATTTGGATTTATTCCATAGAGTGTAAGTTATGTTACATTTTAATATCATAATAAATTATATGTTAAATTGTGATGATATATGTATGTGTTAATGTTAATGATTATATATAAAAGTTTTAATTTTAATTTAAGTTTTAAATGTTAATTTAATTGTGTTTGTTGATAGCTAAGCTCATAAAATCATAAAACTTTAGAAATGTATTTTCTCTCTTCTTACTAAGGACATTCTCAGTTTATGTTATGATAATGCTACCAACCACATCTACAATTTACATAAGATGATGTGGTCTAATCATACTAGTTGAGTAGATTGATGGTATCCTTGATTGAATCTCATTGGAATGCTTGAAATTGATAGGCAAATTATATAATCAATAATTTTTAAACACACAAATTGTTCCTTTGGAAGTATATAAACATAACAATAAATTATAGAACCACCCTAGTTGGTTATGATTTTTATCTGATTTTTATTTATTTATTTATTTTTATCTTATAAGAAAAAAAACCATGTTAAATTGTGACAGGATTCATTGGTAAACCATGGTTAGAATAGGTACAAGAATAAGTGGGGAAACTAAAGGGAATAACATGGCACTACCACAACAACTGACTCCCATCTCCCCACCTAATGATGGGGAAAACATCACAACACCAGAACAGATACCAGATGGACAAGTGTTGAACTTAATGAGATCATTCCAACAGATGTCTGAAACATTAATCAACTGTTTGGAATGGGAGCATGGAGGAATTCTCATACGAAACGAAGTACCCCAAAACATTACAAGAAATGATGTATGTCGAGATTTGGAAAAGCTAAAATTTCCATAGTTATGGGGGTCCATGGATGGTCAATCTGTAGAAGCATGGTTAGAAAACATGGCTATGTGCTTTACCTTGAGATATTACACCTCAAATATGAAGGCCAAGATGGGTATATTCCAGCTAAAGGGAAACACACTACTTTGGTGGAAGACATTATTAACCCAATTGGGGATGGATATATAAGAAGTAATTTGGGAACTATTTTAAGAAAAATTTAGAAAATGTTACTTTTCTAAGGAGTTCTTGAGAGGCAACTAAATGAATTCAATGCATTAAAGCAAGGGAGTCACTCACTACCAAAGTATGAGGTTCATTTCATGGAATTACTCCGTTATGCCCCTCATTTAAACACAAAAAAGTTCAAGGTGAAAAAAATTGTGTATGGAATAAATGTTAACATTCAAGCCAAGGTTAGAATCTTAATGCCCCGCACCTTGCATGAGGCAGTTCAATAGGAAATCATTGCAGAGGAGGAGATCATGAGCAGTGGACCTAGTAAGTCAACAAGGCCCTCAGGGTCCAAGTGGAAATAGTATGGAACATAGAAATTTGTAAGGGGATCCTATGCTCAATCATCAAAGGTGGTCAACAGGAAATCAAAGAACACCATATAGGCATCCAACTCAGCATCCCCATAGGGTACCTCAACGAACTCGTCAACCACAACAAAACCGAACTATGTGACAACACCATGTCACACCACCTCAACACCGATCCCAATAGTCCGACTCCTTCCAACAGAGTTCCAGACCAACTCTCGGTTCAGTTGGTAGTAGGAGCTAAGCTCCTAAGAGGGGGTGTTGGACTTGTGGAGATCCTCACTACCAGAGGGATTACCCTCAAAAGACAGGTAATACCAACTCAACTAAGAATGAAACTATGGTGGGGGATCTCGGGAAGGCTCATCACATCCATGCAGCAATGAACAATCACCAGGTCGAACACCAGTCCAATGTGTTGGAATCCTCAGGTAATATTGATGGTGTGATTCTTTTTCTTTTTAATAGGTCTAGGAGACACTGATTCCTTTATTTCTATAAATTCATTATCAAATATTAAACATAAAGAAATTGCACAATATGAGTTTAGCCATGTAGAAGTGGCATGTGGTATGAAAAGAAATGTAGGAAGGATGGTAAAGGATTATGAGGTGGACCTGGGTGTATGTAAGACGAAGGTATCCTTGTACTCTACAATTTTAGGAGTCTATGACATAGTTATAGGAATGGATTGGTCGAAACGACATGAGGCACTCCTAGACTGTAAAAATAAGATTCTACATTTCACAGACAATGACAACCAAAGAAAATCATTGAGGGGAAAGAACCAAGGGGTGTCCCTGAGGTTCATCTCCTCCATGCAACTAATGAACTATAGGCCAAAGGGATGTCAAATGTTCTCGGTGGTATCTCTAAATGATAAGGGTGATTTTCAAAACCTTGATAAATATCCATTTCTTGTTGAATTTAAGGATGTATTTCTCGAAGAAATACCCAGGCTACCCCCAAAAAGGGAAATTGATTTCATCGTCGACCTTAAACCAGGCATTGAGCCTATTGCAAAGGCACAATATCGTATGTTGGATCCAGAGCTAAGGAATTGCAGATCGAATTAAAGGAATGATTGGACTTAGGGTTCATATGACTTAGCATATCTCCGTGGGGGGCCGTTGTGATTTTCGTTAAGAAGAAGTATGGGTCTTGGTGACTGTGCATTGACTACCGCTAGTTGAACAAAGTAACGATAAAAAACCAATACCCTTTACCAGAGATAGATGACTTGTTTGATCAAATGAGGGGGGAAATGTGTTTTTAAAGATAGATCTGAGGTTGGGATATCATCAGTTAAGAATCAAGGAAGAAGATATCCCAAAGATAGCCTTTAAGACAAGATTTGGGCATTATGAATTTATAGTTTTACCCTTTGGATTGACAAATTCCTTGGGTGCTTTCATGAGTTTGATAAGAAAAATATTTTGGGATCACTTAGACAAGTTTGTACAAGTCTTTATCAATGAAATTTTGATCTACTCAAAGACCCCAGAAGAGCATGATGAACACTTGAGGATAGTTCTACAATGTCTTAGAGAAAACCAATTATACGGGAAGTTATCATAGTGTTCCTTTTACCAAACCAAGATTCATTATCTTGGACACATTATCTCTGGGGATGGTATCACAGTAGACCCAGTAAAGATCGAGGCCATCATGGAATGGCCAACACCAACCAATTTTCGTGAAATATGAAGTTTCATGGGCATGTCAGGGTATTATCATAGATTTGTCGAAGGGTTTTCGAATATTGCAAGCCCCATTACCAAGCTCCAAAGAAAGAATAAGAAATTCATTTGGACTAAAAAATGCGAAGAGGCATTCCAAAGGTTAAAGGTGTTATTAATGACAACACCAATTTTGAAGGTGTTGGATAGGGAACAAGAATTTTTGGTTTGCACTGATGCCTCCAATGGAGGGCTGGGTTGTGTGTTGATGCAAGAAGGAAGAGTAATAGCTTATGCATCAAGGAAATTTAGAACCCATGAAGAAGAATATGCAACCCATGATCTAGAAATGGCAGCAATTGTTTATGCACTAAATATTTGGAGACACTACCTTCTAGGAAGGAAGTTTGATCTTAAGACTCACCATTGTGGGCTACATCACATATTCACTCAAGACCACTTAAATGCAAGATAAAGATGATGGTATGAACTAATTAGTGAATATGATTTTGATATCACTTACATAAAAGGAATGATAAATAGGGTGGCTGATGCTTTAAGTAGGAGGCCTCAGATATTTTCATTGATTCCCATAAAGACAAATTTGAGGGAGAAATTGCTTGATTTACAATTTAAAGACACTTGGTATCATGAGGTTAGCAAAAGTTTGAGGGAGGATGAAATGAGGGTCCCAAAATATGAAGAATACTCCCTTGTTAATGATGGGCTACTATAATTTCGAGGAAGCATATATGTACCACTAAATGAAGATATACGCCAATTAATCTTGAATGAATCACATCATGTAGTATAAATGGCACACCTTGGTGTTAAGAACATGAGTGCGGACCTGAAACCACTCTTATTTTGGAAATCGATGAAGAAGGACATCGTAAACTTGGTAGCAAGATTCTTAGAGTGCCAACGAGTAAAATCTAAACACAGACATCTAGCAGGATTATTGCAAATCCGTGAGATACCAAAATCTAAATGGGAAGTTATATCAATGGGCTTCATTGTGGGACCACCAATGACCTTAAGAAGACATGATTCCATATTTGTAGTGGTGGATACATTGACCAAGAGCACCCATTTCATACCATTTAAGACTACACATAAGGAACCAGAAATAGCCAGAGTTTTTATTGATGAGATTATGAGATTGCATGGAGTGCCTAGGAAGATCATATCTGATAGGGGAGCAGTGTTTACAGGAAGGTTTTGAACTTTAGCACTGCTTATCACCCTGAGACAGATGGGCAGACAGACAAGACTAATCAAATCCTCGAAGACATGCTTCAGATGTATGTGATGGACAAACAAAAGAGATGGGAGGAGTTTTTACCCCTCCTAGAATTTGCTTACAATAATAGTTATTAGAGTTCCATCAAGATGGTGCCATTTGAGTTCTTATATGGAAGACCTTGTAGAACACCTCTCAGTTGGGATCGACCAGAGGACCGAATATTAATAGGACTAGAAGTGGTGCAAGAGATGGAAGAACAAATGAATATGATTAGGAGGACGCTAAAAGAAGCACAAGATCGAAAAAAGAGCTATGTTGATGCTCATCTGATAGACTAAAGTTATGAAGTGGAAGATAGGGTGTTCTTGAGAGTAAGGGCCCAAATTTTTTTTGTAAGATTTGGAAAGGGAGAAAAATTGTCTCCACGGTTTCTGGGGCCTTTTAAAATCTTAGAAAGGAAAGGGCCAGTGGCATATATGCTTGCCTTACCTCCATCTTTAGCGCGTATGCATGATGTGTTTCATATTTCTGTTTTGCATCATTATATTTCAGATCCTTCACTTGTTATTGACTTTGGTCATTTGCGGGTTTCAGACGAGGGAAGAGTAATGGCCGAACCAATTCGCATATTGGACCAACGAACTTTGCAACTTAGTCAAAAGTTAGTGGACTAGGTTAAGGTCTAGTGGGACAATTATAGTCCTAGTTCAACTACTTGGGAGGACGTCGAGGAGATGCGTCACCGTTTTCCTTACCTATTCTAAGGACTTCGAGACAAAGTTTAGTATTAAGAGAGGGTGTATGTAGTGCCTCTCTCTAGTCAACTGTCAGTGATATGCCATTGACATTTATTTAGCCCTAAGGCCCACACTTTATTCTTTGAGGACCTCAGGTTGAGGATTTGGACACATGACTCTATTATTAGTGGTTATGATGTTTATGTATGTTCTCCATTGATATTATGATGAAGATAACATTAATGATTATGTATGTTATCGATTGGTATTATGATGAATGTAGCATTAATGGTTATACATGTTCTCTATTGGTATTATGATGATTGTAGCATTAATGGTTATGCATGTTCTTTATTGATATTATGATGATTATGACATAAATGGTTATGTTTGTTCTCTATTGAATTTATGATGATGATATCAATAAAGGATATGTATGCTCTCTGTTAATATCATGGTGATGATAACTTTGATGGATATATATGTTTTCTATTGTTGTTATGATGTTGATAGCTTTGATGGATATGTATGTTTCCATTGATGTTATAATGATGATAGCCATGATGGATGTGTTGCCTACATGTAAAATGTTAGGGGCGAATTTTTGCCCTTAGGCGAAATTAAGGGGTTTTAAATTTTTAGTGGGCAAATATTTTGTATCATAGTACATTT
>APFE030498942.1:0-22003 GCA_000404065.3 Pinus taeda | reverse complement strand
ATTGAGTGATCGAGGGAGTTGAGAAATACATGAAAAAAAGTGATTGAAATCACGTTTTTCATGTATTTATCATTTTTCGTGTAGATGGGGCCATCGAAAGTATGCAACATGGGCACTCCTTGGATGAGGAATTGAATTCCGCATCCAATGAGTGTTTCCACTCAAAATTTAAGTAAACCCAAGGGAGATAAGTTGAAAATACGAGTTGAAAAAATAGTTTTTTCTTTTTTCCCTCTAAAATTTGATGATGTAATCTAATATTATTTTATTATTTCCACTATTATTTTATAATTTCCTTAGGAGGCCCATTTTATACCTCAAAACTCCCTTAATGACTATTTCTGTAACAATGCAATGTATAAGTAATGCTTAAGGACATTTCACTGGATCCGAGAAGTGTAACAACAGAATTTACTATATTTCCTTTTGATTAATGCAATTCTAATTTCCTAAGCACTTAATATTCTTCGATGTTTTGCCACAACTCTGATTGGAGAGTCGGGCCCACTCTCCTGATCAAGTGTTGTTGGATTAGTTGTGTGTGTAGATTTATGTTAGTTGTGTTCGCTCTGCTTTATTGTTGTAATGATTTATTGATTGTATTACTGTGAATTTAGATTTGTGGTACTCTAATTTGTTGTCACTATTATTTTCTTGTTGTTATTCATCTATTATGCTTGATTAAATGCTCAATACTGGGTAGGGAACCTACGGCCTGCATAGACTTTGCACGGTACCCTTGAAACAATGAACGACCCACGGGTTAACAATTAATGTGGGGAAGGGTGAATTCAATAATTCATATCTAAACACCAACATTTTGGCGTCGTTTTTGGGGAGGCTATATAAGGCACAAAAGTATGACCAATATTGACCATAGGAAGACTCTCTCACTCTAATTAAGTATTTCTTACCTCTTTCAAGGTCCGAGCTCAGATTTTATGATTTTCTTTTTCTTTCTCTTAGGAACACTCTCTCGTCCTTATTAGGTAGTTCTTACCTCTTTCAGGATCAGGGCTTTAAATTTTTTCATTGGTTATTTTCCTTTCTCTGTTTTCTTGATTTTAGGAACACTCTCTTTCCATGGTTAGGTGAAGTCTCCAATAAACCTCTTCGAGGGCCTAAGCTGAAATTGCTGGATTGTTTATTTTTCTTGTTAATTATAGGGTCCATCCTCTTATCCTGGATAGGAAAGTTCTTTTTACCCTATTCTAGGACATGAGTTTTAGATTTATTTGGATGTTTTTCCTTCACTTTCATATTGCAAAATAGAGACACGAATAAAATGGGCAAAGGAAAACCCCCAAAAAGAGGAAGGAAATATCTAGGCATAATTAACTATATCCAAGAAATCAATTAACGAGTTGAGTTAGGAGAATCATCATGAGTTGTCATTAGGGTTAGATATCATACGAGATCAGGAGGACAGTCAGTTTCACAACCAAAACCTCCCCCAATAACAAAAGTATAACTCAAGGAAGAAGAAATAGGAATATGGGGGATTCGAGGAGTTGACCATTTCAAGTTAAAAAGAAGAAGAGGAAGACTTGAGGGAATTAAATCCACCATTTGATCGAGGAAGTGTTGTTAGACAAACTCAACCCCATGTCATAAAACAACTAGAACCTATTGAGATTCCATGCGACCATTGGAAGATATTCATGGCCCATACAACTTCCACGATCGAATTCCCAATTGGAGATATTAGAGGTGATGCACCTAAGAAACCTATTCCTTTAACATCATTACCTAATTTCCATGGTCTCTCCTCTGATGATCCAGATAAATTCTTCTTTGAATTCGACATTGTCTTTCAAGGATATGATTATATTTCTGATGCTCATAAATTGAAGATATTCCCTGCTACTTGAAAAGGAACAAATCTAAGATGGTTTATGGGGCTAGGAGGAAAATCTATTACAACATGGGATGACATGAAGAAAATTTTCCATGAAAAATATTAGGAATACTGCAAATATCGAGATATTGAAGAGGAAATATTTAGGATTGTGCAGAAAGAGGATGAGAACATGGAGGACTTTGTGGAATTCTTTAAATACAGACTATAAAGATCAGGCCACAATGATTTGGATAAGGATATCTTAAAGATAATGTTTGTTCGAGCACTAAGGGAGGAATCTTTGGAACTCTTGAACGTGGTAGGAAAGGGAGATATCTAAAAGGAATGATTCGACACCAGCTATGAGTTGTGTATCAAATGTTCACATGGAGCTGTGAGGAATAAGCAAGGAGTACGAGCTCTCAAGGCATCCAGCAGTGGGGTTACAAATGTAGAAATTGGAAACTTGTTGGATAATTTGAGGACTGATATTCTAAGAACATTGTCCTCACAACTGGATGTTCTATAGGAAAAATAGAAACAGCTAGAATCCAAGAAGGCAATGGCCATTTTTTTCCCTCAATGCAGGAAGGAGCACTTGTTGAAGGAGTGCCCACTCAATCTTGTTGAAACGTGTGCAATATGTGAGCATAGTCATTCTACTAGCACATGTCCATCTCTTCGTGGGATGAAGGTAGTTTACTAGGAAGAAAATGAAGAAGTAGATCAGATCTAATTCATGGGATCAAGGAATCCTTGGCAACCACGACCACAAAACATGAATCAAGGTATGTCTCATGATCCTTCTTAGTATTCTAAAAATTTGAATTTTGGGCCTCAGCCTGTACCATTTCCACCTTCATGGACGTAATACTATCAGTATCCAATGCCCTAGCAATCATGGTCCCCCAACTTGGTCTAACCCCTTCATGGTCCTAGAGCTTGCATGGACATCCTCTTCCTACAGGTCAATCTTCCTATTCCTATGTCGCCATAACAAATATAGCTTCCCTCTAATGTCTCAACCAACAATCCTCCTCTTCGTCCACAACTACCTGTCCAATCCAACCTGAATTCGAACAATAGGGGATCCTAACTGATTAACACACTCAACCTTCCTGCATATAGTATTTCCACCACGTAATGCAATGAATTAAATCTTCTGTTCGATCGGGTGGTAAATGCCAAGTCTTCATCGATAATTGTTGAACATACTAATGATGAAGCCTTAGAACCAGAACCTGGAAACTCCTCTAGAAGGATTCGGGGTGATTTGATACATAGTACCATGGAACAATAACCCCCTACTCAAACAATTGTCACTCGAGGATGCCAAACTAGCCCACCGTACCCTGATATGCTATCCTTGAGCAAACAAATTCCCCAACCTGAATTTGATCTTTTGGGGGGATTACAAAACTTATTTTTCAAAATCCCATTAATACAGGCTATGGAGGATGTGTTGATATATGCTACAGTGATTAAGGAATTTTTCTCCAAAAATCTTGGAAGAAAATTGAAAGACCCACTCACTATTCATCTCATGGGAGAATTATCAAACATAATGTCAGTAAAAACTTTACCCATCAAATATGGTGATCCAAGAAATTTGATTATCACGGTGAAAATTAATGGAACTGACATCCCAAATGCGTTGGTGGGCCTAGGAGCTATAATTAATGTTATAACCTCTACAACTATAATTACCTTGGGACTACTTGATCTTAAACCAACTCCTACAGTCCTAGACCTTGCAGACCGATCCACTGTAAGACCAGTTGGGAAGTTGCAAGACATGACTATTTCTATAGACTCATGGCAATACCTTGTCGATCTTCTGGTGTTGAATACTCAATCTCCATCTGGGGAGCATCCTTTGATTCTAGGTAGACCATGGCTTGCTACTGCAAATGCTTACATTGGGTGTCAATCGGGAAATATGGTAATATCCAATGGGGAAATCACAAAGAACCTTGTTCTATATCCACTGACAGAAATAATCCTATCGATAAATCTAGGGTTTACCTTAGCACAAAATTTTCCACCCTCGGATGAGCCTAAACTTGGAAATGAATATATTAGACCAATTCTTACGATTAGTGAAGCTCTCTATTTTAAGGGTGAAATGGAAGATTATTCTATTAGCACATTTATTAGTAGTCCTAATTATCTTTCTGGTTCGACTCGGAGGTTATTAGAATCTGTTATGAGCTGCACTACTTAGGAAACTATTGAACCAAAAACAAAAATAAAAAATTTTCCTATCACTGCACCCCATAATAATATTCATGTAGAAATCGATCAAGGGAAAACATTTAATGTTAATCCTAATTTTTCACCTTCCTAGAATGAGCAATTGCTAAAATTCCTTCAAGATCAGAAGGAAACCTTCGATTGGAAATATACAGATATGAAAGGGATCCTTGTTGATATATGTACCTATCATATATACATAAGAGAATAATGTCGACCTATTTGACAACCATAAAGAACAATGAATCCTGATTTGAAGAACATTGTCAAGGAAGAACTACGGAAGCTATTGGATGTTGCGTTTATTTATCCAATCTCAGACGGTCAATGGATATCCCCATTAGTAATTGTTCCAAAGAAAAATGGCAAGTGGTGGATCTATTTTGATTACAGGGCATTCAATAAAGAAACCCAAAAATACCACTTTACCTTACCTTTTACTAATCAAGTCCTTGACACGTTAGCTGGGAAGAAGTCCTCCTTTTTGGATGGCTTTAGTGGATATAATGAGATCAAGGTAGCTCCTAAGGATTAGGATAAAAATAATTTTACTTTCCCTTGGGGACCTTTTGCGTACCAAGTCCTTCCATTTGGCCTCTTCAATGTCCCTGCTACCTTTGAACGGTCAATATTGGGAATTTTTTCTGATCTAGTTAATGACAATGTTGAAATTTATATGGATGACTTTACCCCATATGAGGATTCCTTCAAAAAAGGTCTGGAGACTTTATAAAAAGTACTTAGACGATGAAAATAGACTCATGTTTCTCTTAGTACAGTAAAATGTCATATGATGATGGAAGAAGGGATAGTTTTGGGGCACTTACTTTCAGCTGCAGGAGTACGGGTTGATCCTGCTAAGTTGAGGTAATCTTAAATTTTCCTACTCCAAAGACACCAACAACATTATGTAAATTTATTGGTTATGATGGGTGTTATTGACACTTTATAGATAATTTTTCTAAAATAGTATTTCCACTTTTCCAATTATTTCCTAAAGATGCAAAATTTGTGTGGACTGATCCATGTGAAGCAACTTTTTTGGAAATCAAGGAACTATTCTATAAAGCTCCGATATTATGAGTCCCTACCTAGAAACTCCCGTTTCATTTCTCCACAAATGCTTCTCATACAATAGTAGGGGAAATCTCTAGACAACAGGAGGACAAGAAACCGTATGTGATATACTATGTCAGGAAGAATTTAACTCTTGTTGAACTTAATTATACGGTAACTGAAAAGGATTTTTTGGCTATCATTTATGTTATTAACAAATTTCAACATTATATTACAGGGTACCCCACCTTTGTGCACATAGACCATTCATTCATTAGCTATCTAATGAACAAACGGATAACTCCGGGTCGAATTACAAGATGGTTGTTATTGATACAAGAATTTGATATTACTATTGTAGATAAACCAGGAAAAGATAATGTGGTAGAAAATTTCCTATCTAGGCTGAATATTAATGAGGAAGATACAACTATAGAAGATATTTTTCCTATTGAGCACCTCTTTTCAATTTCTACTCACACCCCTTGGTATGTAGATGTTCCTAACTATCTTGCTACAGGTAAGGTACCTCACCATTTATCATGCAGGGAACAATGAAGAATTATCCAGCAAAGTGCCCATTGGACATGGATAAAGGGATATATATTCTACACTTGACTAGATCAGTAAATTTGGTGTTGTGTAGGGGAGGACTAGATTTACGATATTCTAAAAGTTACCCATGATGGTTCTTATGGAGGGAATTTTGCAGATAAGAAAACTGGTCATAAGGTGTTGTAGATGGGATACCATTGACCCTCCATTTTTCACAATGCTAGGAAATATGTGCAGGGGTGTGACAGCTGCCAATGAATGGGTCATCCTGGTCGATCAGATGAAATGCCACTATAGCCTCAATTAGTCACGAAGCCTTTTGAAAAGTGGGTTATTGATTTTTTTCAGGCCATTTAACGCTCCTTCGCATCAAAATTCCACATTCTTGTTTGCACAAATTACATGAGAAAATGGGTGGAAGCCAAAGATGTCACCAAATCCATTGAATAAGTTGTCTTAGACTTTTTATTTGAAGAAATTTCCATTCGGTACGAAGCTCATAGAGGGATAGTTTCAAATGGAGGGCTCATTTCACATCACATTTAAAAGGAGAGCTTATGGAAAAATATGGATCAAACATTGGGTGACATCTCCATATCATCCTCAGTCGAATGGTCAAGTCGAGAGCATAGATAAGGTACTAAAAAATATCCTCACAAAGATTGTAGCTAACAATCGCCGAAACTAGGCTGAAAAACTTCCTAAATCACTTTGGGCGTATAGAACAACATGGCGAAATACAATAGGATTTTCACCATATGAGCTTGTGTATGGAAAATCCCCTTTGTTTCTAGAGGAATTCGAAATTAAGACACTTAGGAAAGTGCTTGAAGTAGGTTTGGATCTTGCTGCAGCCCAAAAACACAGACTGGAACAACTAATTGAGTTAGATGAAATTTTTTTGATAGTTGTACAAAATACTGCTACAACTCAGCAACAACAAACCAAGTGGCATGACAAATTCATCAAGAAAAAGGTGTTTCAAAAAGGTCGTTGGGCATTACTCTATGACTCTCGATTCAACGACTTCAAGGGAAATCTATTCTCTCTATAGATGGGACCATATGAAGTTGATGCATTATTTGACAATGGGACTATTAGAGTTACAAAAATAGATGAGGCACACACTCATTTATTTGTAAATGGGCATCACTTGAGATTATATCATCGCCTGACCTCTAGGGACTCCTTTGTTAAACATATTTGTGATAACTCTAGTTCTGAAATCATTTACTGCACATGACTAAAATAAGAATAAAATAAATACACACACACATATATATGCATATGTATATAGATATGCATATAGATACACATGTACATACACACACACACACACACACACACACACACACACACACACACACATATGTATATATGTATATATGTGTATATATATATATGGGTGTGTGCGTGTGTGTGTGTGTGTGTGTATATTTAATAAAGTTAAAACTCTGCTGCTACTCCATCAGTAGCACTCTTTTTCTTGCAGGTGTTGTTACTTCACCAATGTTGATACTCATTGGTGATGTTACTTCACTGATGCTAATACTCCACTGGTGTTGTTACTTCACCGATGGTTATACACCAGTGGTTTTATTACTCCAACGATGTTGATACTCCACTGGTATTGTTACTTCATCGATGTTGATACTCAACTGGTGTTGTTACTTTGCTAGTGTTGATACTCCACTATTTTTTACTCTCTGATGTTGATACTCCACTAATGTTGTTACTCCGCCGATATCGACACTCAACTAATGTTGTTACTCCGCCAATGCTGACACTCCGCTAAGGTAAGTCGCTAAGTATGTCCCCGAACAGCTTTGTGGATTTGATTGGTATTTCATTTATGACATGACCTATCATGGCTCAGGACAATCATACCTTAATTGGGGGGAGATCTCGTATTTGAGAATAATGATGTCATTTCATCATTATTATTAAACCTTTCTTTAATTTCTCATCATTACCACGATTTGTTTATATTCCCATCATACCCTTCACTTATATCCATGTGCATCATAAATGGAATTATGTATGAATATGCAGACGTGCATTAATTTGCGTTCTTTTCCAATGCATTGGAGTGATTACCATAACTATAACACATTTACCATCGATCCTATCGTAACCCTCACCTAGATTTACAATCATCCTTATTACTGTACAATTTACCGACTAACAACCCCCTCAACAACTTGCTTCTACTCTAAGTGCTTCTACAGAACAACAAATAGATTGGGCGGTCAGGCCTTTAGACACAAGCCGGAAAACACAGTGAAAGTTTGGCATCAAGCATATGTATGGTAAATTTTTCAGGATGCGAGATATCATATCTATTTTGAAAGGTTACATGGGCAATAAGGAAGGGGTAACAATTTAGTTCACACTAAATTTGGAAGGGAATCATTCTAGAGTCTACGGACTAGAAATTTAGTTGACAGAAGAAGTTATTTTGACTGTTACTGGATTTCCGCAAGGAGGATAGAAGTGGTTCACCCGGAAAACACCCATGCCAGAATTTCCAAAGTTATTTTTGCAGGTAGGACAAAATGTGGTATGCAAGGGGAAAGGATATGATTGAAAATCGTTAACACAACCATGTGCCAAGGATGCATACTTCGTAATGCGGTACATTACCTGTGAAGGTCGCCTCTCTACCATTTTTAAGTATCATTTTAATATGTTGACATGTCTTCGGTTTCATTGAATCCATCCTTTAAATATTTCGTTCTATATTTGGGAAAATTTTCAAGTAATGACATGGTCTTCGCATCGATCATGCCAAGTATTTGCAATCCTCAAAAATCATGGGCTCATCAAATTGTTAGTGATGAATGCCCTGTCACAAACTCCTATGACTTAGCAACAATTGGTTGAGCTAGCAGAAGAAGAGGTTGTAACTATGATGCCAGTAAGGGTCGAAGACGAATTTTTGGCCGAAGAGGAAGTCACTGTTGACACTGAACCACAAGAAATAGTGTCAATTTTTGAACTTATGGAGGAATTAACAGAACAGTCACTAGAGGGAGCAGAGAAAGAAAGGGAAGAAGAGATGATAAACTAGTTAGATAATGTGGGGAATAAGGGATGAGAAAACTGAGGCAGAAGGCATTAGTGGGGAGGGAATTGAAGATGTTATTTCTCATCCTCCACTCCTTTCTTCCTTGCCAAGGGGGGCAAGGAAATTCCTTTGTCCTACCCGCGCACAAAAAAAAAAATATTTTTCCTATGGAATTGAGGTTTGTTGGAGTAATTACAGAGGAAGGGGCCATTGTTGAAATTTTACCATAAGAACCAGTGTCAATACTTGAAAAAATAGAAGAGGGAGCCATTGTTATCACTATCCCACAAGAACCAGTGTGAATTGTCAGACAAACAAAGGAAGAAGTCACCCTTGACACTGCCCCACAAGAACTAGTGTCAATTATCAAACCACTGGAGGAGGAAGATACTCTTCACACTATCCCACAAGAACTCGTGTCAAATTTTAAGAAAATATAAGGGGATACTATAGGTGACACTGCTCCACAAGAATGAGTGTCAATTAGAGAATGGATAAAAGAGAGGGTTATTGTTGATATTTTTCTACAAGAGCCAGTGTCAACTACTAAGCAGATGGAAAGAGACGTCGTCATTGATTCTGACCCTCAAGGACCAGTATCAATTCCTGAGCAAGTAGAAGAAGAAATTAGGGCCTCAGAAAAACTGTTGGAAGGAGACATTAATGGTACCACCCTTTAGGAACCAGTACTGGCTCCTGAGTCATTAGAAAAAAAATTGGTGATATCAGAACCTGCAATATGGGGCGCTGATGTCACTCCATGGATACTGGTAGTTGAACGAGTGGAGGAAGTGATAGTAAAGTAGGAATCGACCGATGATTTGTTGATTTTAATCCACCAAACACAACATTGGCCATAAGAGAAGAAAAGGATGTCTCTATAAAAAAATAATTTATCGAGAAACGAATGAAAAAGAAAGACCTCATCCAAAACCATTATCGATTGTTTTTAAGAGAAAACATTCAATTAAAAATGGAAATTACTAAATTGAGAAAGCAAGTGATATTGTCACGGAGAAGGGAAAGAAAGTGAAAAATTAATGTCATTCAAGCTACTGTAACTCTCGGAACCGGTAGAACAGCTTTAGCATAAGTGCAAACAGAATACAAGTAGATGACCTTGACATCCACGCAGACTAAATCACCTCTGTATTTGGTAGAGGCTTAGGAATTATTATTGACAGCAGAGATTAAAATATGGAAGGTTGATGCTTCTAGCCTTCGACATGGATCTATTCCTATAGAATATCACCGGAGAGGAGTGAAGGAAATATGGGAGCAAGCAGGGAGAGTGGTGGCTGATCATATCACTAAGGCGGAGAAGGCCAAGAGGATGCATGAAAGTCTATAGAAGAATATTGAGGAGTTGTAGGGGATGGTCTAGTTACTAAAAGTAGACAAAGATGAGATGTTTTCCTTGATGTAGTAGATCATGGAATGTACACCTCCTCCTAATTTCTATGCCCTATTCCTCCACAAACAATACATGCTCCTCTGCCTGGAGAGTACCCATTAGGAGATAAGACATGATATGGAAGACTCAATGCAGTTCTTGAGGATTTTGAGAACCCACAATCAATTAAACAAACATTTGATGTGTGAGATTTATATGCATAAATACATCCTGGAGAACGATTGGTCATTTAATCTAGTACCGTATGTGGGAGACATTTAGCTGAGATGATTCACTTCCTTCATGATTAATTATGTCAACTGGAAAAAGGCCTTTGACATGTTTGAAGAAAATCAAGAAAATCAACCACTTGTGATAAGTATGGAACATTCAATCTAAAGATATTTATAACAGAAATCAAACATTCCTACAATTGGAAGGGCAAACGGACCAGATGTTGACAACACAAAAGTGGTGTGTTGACATGTGTATGAGGCAAATATGCACTTGTTAGGAGGAAGCCCAGGACGCTTGTTAGAATCACACAATGTTGTCATCATCAAATATTCGTGTGAGAAAACATTTTGGGGACCCTAATTTTTCCAAGGCCTTGAAGAGAATTTCACATTATATTGCATGCATATGACACTGTGGGGTCTAGTGGATAGGGATAATATTTCAATTCCCCATCATTTGGTTGCATTCTGAGCGATACACACTGGCTTATGTGGTAGAAGAGGATTGGTGGAAGGATATCCTTCGCTGAGATGGATTTAAACCTCCCACGATAGATATGGACACATAGTATGACCTTTCACAACTCCATTTCAATCATAGCAGATCTAATCCATACCTTCGTAGGAAATAGGTTGCATGCAGACATGTAGATAAACTAGTTGGGGGAGATGTTGTTTGACAAATTTTCCTATTTTTATCCACTTCATCTTTCCGATTCCATACCTTTTTCGGAGGTTAATTTATGTCTGAACAGTGAAGGTATGATAAATTGGCATGTCTTTTTAAATACTAATTAATGAAACACAGATGTAAGGGGAATGTTTCCTTTGGAACTTGCTAACTCAAGTTTTCTTGCAGAATCGAGATAATGATGAACAAGATGCTACAAATCAGTGCATGATTGTTGATGAGATAGTAGTGTTATTCTAGGGCAGGGAATGTAATGATATTTAACCAATCAGAAGTTGATGAATTAATATTATTTATATCTTTTGTATTATGTTTCTTCTTTAACAATTATTAGATATCTTGCGAGAAGACAAAGTTGTCGAATATTTGAGTTTGTTAGTACTATTTATGTAAAATTTCTATGTATAAGTAATGGTTAAGGAGGAATAAATGCAGACACTAGATTTGAGAAGTGTAACAACAAAATTTATTGTATTTCCTTTTGATTAATGCAATTCTAATTTCCTAAGCACTGAATAATCTTCGATCATTTGCCACAACCTTGATCAGAGTCGAGCCCACTCTCCTAATCAGGTTTTGTTGGATTAGTTGTGTGTTTAGATTTATGTTGGTGGTGTTAGCTTTGCTTTATTGTTGTAATGATCTATTGACTATATTACTGTGAATTTAGATTGTTATTCCTCCTATTTGTTATTACTGTTATTTTCCTTTTTTTATTCACTTATTATGGTTGATTGAATGCTCAATACTGGGTGGGGAACTTGTGGCTTGCATAGACTTTGCACAATATCCTTAAAACAATTAACGAGCCCCAGCTTGAAAATTAATGTGGGGAAGTGTGCATTCCATAATTCATATCTGAACACCAACACAGCCCACTATCCTGATCAGGTGTTGTTGGATTAGTTGTGTGTGTAGATTTATGTTGGTTTTGCTTGCTTTACTTTATTGTTGTAGAAAATTCATGAATAATATAGCACTTATTCACTGAGATTATCCTGATTATACACTATTTGTGGAATCATGCATAATACATAACCTCCTCTACATTGATCATCAATTTTGCATAATTAAGAAACAATCGCATGCACACATTGAAGCATCAATCACACATATCAACACAGTATATCACTGGGAAAGCATACAACTGAAAACCCCCAACTATCTGTATATTATATTGATTGAGAACATGTAACAATACATAGTACAATACTCCTTGCAAGTACTTAGTACTATCTCCACCTATTACACACAAACTAGCTCAGATCTTAATCAATCACAGGTTCAAATCTCCTTTGTTGCTTGCCTGCCTCCACTGCAAAATCCTGCATGAGAATGGAATGAGAATGGCTGATCCAAATTCGTATTTCCCTTTTGTAACACTACGAAATCCTCATTGGCAATATCAATCCACTGATTGTGCAAATCTCATGCACAACTATAGTCACAACTGACAACTGTCTTGCCCTTTCACTCATCTCTAACACTTGTCTCCACTAAACTGTCCATGCACTGAGTTAACTAATGTATTATTTGGTTGATTTATGAGTTAATAATTAGTGAATTAATTAATAACTGATTCACATCACTCATCACTAGTGTATTTGTTAGTTAGACTAAATACAACTAGTTCAACTAAGTCAAACTAAACACAACTCCATCAACTCCTCAATCAACTCCACCAAAACTCAATCACTTGAGCTCTAACTGAAGTCCATCATGTAATAGCTCAAGTAACCCACAAGAAAAGTGTATTTCTTTTTGGCAGTTGCATGTGCCACATCTGTAGCTCGAATTGAAGTTCTCCAAGAGAATAAGATAATGTTTATAGTCCAAATATTATTAAGCGCTAATAATATTCGACTGTTCTATTTTTAGCCTAGCAGTCTAAAAATAGACTCTGCCCATATGTCTAAAAATAGAGGTCCATCTATTTTTACAAAAATGACCAATAATCCACAAATAGCATCCTGCAACTCATAGACCATGATCCATATGTCTAAAAATAGACTTTGCGCCAAAAATAGCCTGCGGGCCCACTTAGTGAAGGCAACTTCTTTTCACTAAGCTCCATCATCTTGTCGCATTTTCAACACTCCCTCTCAATAAGATATGGATTATATGCAACCCCTATCCTGTCTCTGTGGTATTCTAATTTTCTCCTGGTGAGCGCCTTCATCAAGATATCAACATCCTGATCCTCCGTGGGAGTATATGAAAGCAACATGATTCTCCGCTGCACACAATCTCTGATATGATGGTACTTGATGTTGATATTCGCATCCGTTGGGCTCCCTACCTAATCTCCATCTGTGAAGCCACATAGCTTCACCTCATCCTCCTATCTGTACCGAGATCCATATCCTGATGTGCCTCTTTTGAGCCTGCACACATGCGACTCCACCAACTGTCGATAAACAATGGCATCCACTACCTCCGCTGAAGTAGAATCCTCTTTCCTCCAACCTCCAGGAAGGAACGCAGTCTTCACATCCATCTGATGGATGTGCCACCCCATCTGCATCACTTTGTAGATCCATCTCAAACCCACCACTGATTTCCCCTCTGGTCTTGGGACAATCTCCCATGCACTGTTTCTGACAATGATCATACGTTTCACCATGGCATTACCCATGCGGGGTATCCTCCACAGCTTCTCGAAAGAGGATGCTCATCACAACCATTTGCTTACAAGAGCCATGTTCAGTTACCGATTAGGTGACTGTCTTGTCTGCGTGTGCTGTAGGTGGTCCTACAACCTTCTTTGCATCTTGAGCCGTTGCTCGGCTTCTGTAGTGGTGCTTTGCCCTTCTGGGTTTGGTGTGCATGGTGGTCTCTTCCACTCATGAACTTATTTTTGGCGATCCACATCTTGAAGCTCATCCTTAGGAACTAATAGCTCCTCATCTGCATGTAAGTGTGGCTCCCTCTCAAGCGAACACTTCATGGATTTCTCCTCCTGAAATTTGATATCCCGTCGCACAACAGTCTTGCGACTATCTGGAAAATACACACGATAGTTTTGGGGCGTATCAGTGTACCCCATAAATATCCCAACCTCTGCGGTCAGCTCCAGCTTCTTCCTGGCATCCTTCATCAAATGCATGTAAATAGGAGAACCAAAAATCCTCAAATGGGAATTATCAGGCCTCTTACCAGAATAAGCCTCCTCGGGTGTACTCATGCCAAGTATCTTGTGAGGACAACGGTTCTGCACATATACTGCAGTATTTCATGCCTCCACCCACAAGGGAAGGGGTAGGCCCTGATCATGCAACATCGCCCGTGTAGCACCCATGATCGTTTTGTTCTTCCACTCAGCAACCCTGTTATGATGTGGGTCATGGGGAGCTATGAGCTCTCTTCAAATCCCTTATGCACTACAGAAGTCCTTGAACTTGCCAGAGATGAATTCACCACCATTATCACTCCTAAGAGCCTTCACCTTCTTCCCCGATTCCTTCTCGACCAGTGCTTTGAACTCACTGAACTTTGAGTACGTCTCTCTCTTCTTCTACATGAAGAAGATCCAACACTTTCGGGAGAAATCATCAACAAAGATCACATAGTACCTGTGCTTTGTTGTCAAAGCTACTGAGAAAGGTCCACACACGTCTGTGTGAATTCTCTGAAGGATCTTCGTGGCGCGACTATCCTTCTCGTGAAAGGTGGCTTTCACAAACTTTCCTAAAATACACCCCTTGCACTGATCTAACTGCAAAAGAGTGCCTTTAGGAAGCCCAGTAGAAATCTACTGCAGTATCTTGAAGGCTCCATGGTGAAGGTGGCCCAATCTCCAGTGCCACAACTCGCCGTCATCCCGGCTCACCAATCCTGCTGCCTTGCATGCCATTGCTGCACAGCCATCTACATGCAACTGATAAAGGTTCTTGACTCGAACCCCTATCTTCCGGGTTTCTCCAGTTGTCTTACTGTGCAGGAAGGCCTTTCCCTCGCTGAAAACAACATCATATCCCTTGTCTTCTAATATCGCCACAATGATAAGATTCTTCTTCAATCCTAGAACATGCATCACTTCCTTCATACGAAGGGTTTACCAGACTCCCTCTCAAAGGAAATGGTACCAATACCAGTCGTACTGTATCTACCATCATCGCCCATCTCAATGTGCACTCCAAGATCTTTCTCATTCAGATCAGAAAACAAATCTTGATCTCCTTTCATGTGAAAAGACACACCACTGTCCAAGAACCATACCGATCCCATCGCACTTGATACCAAGCATGCGATCAGCAAAAAAACCAGCTTAAACTGTGAGGCTAAGGCCTCTCTCGCTGCAGAATCAGCAGATTGCTTATTTTTTTTCTTCTTCGGACAATTTGTGGCATAGTGTCCGTGCTGGTGACAGTGAAAGCACTTCACCTTGGACATTTCCTGCTTCTTGCGTTTCGCACCGGAATGAGAAGATTTCTTGTTCTTCCCCTTCTTTGCTTTGTTAGCCAAAGCAAAATTTTCTTCATCAGATACCTTTGATGAAGATCCATCCTTTGTATTCTGCCTGATCTCCTCTTGCACAAGATCCGACCAAAGTCTCTCCCATCCTGGCAATTTCTCCCGACCATTGACAGAGTCCTGATAGGAATGCCAAATCTTTGGAAGACCAAGGAGAGTCAAGCTCACCAAGTCCTCATCATCGACAGTCACCCCCACACTTCCCATCTCATCCCAGCATTGAGTGAACTTTGTGAGATACTTGGGCATACTGTCGCCTTTCTCACACTTTATGTTTCTGAGTTTATCCTTGAGCGCCAACTTCCTCTCGTCGCTCTTGCTTTGGAATAGATCTGTCAATGCTTTCCACATCAAGTATGGAGAAGCCTTTCCATGGAGGTTGGACACAATGTGATCCCTCACGCCCTCCAACATAATCCTTCGACACTTTGTTGTCTTCTTTTACCAAGCCTCAACTTGAGCAACATCAGTAGGTTTTGGGACATCCGCATCTATGAACTCCTTCAACCCATTATCATCTAACATTGCCTCCATCCTCTCCTTCCATGCGATATAGTTCGAGCTGCCCTCAAGGGCATACTCCAATCGCAATCCATTGAAGGAAATTTCAACTTGAAACCAAGAAAACACTGCTACAAATTCGAATTCCACCAGCTCAAAATTCAACCGCTTCTGATTTAAAATTCATGAGAACAAAGTATTTCTTGTACAGAGATTGATTGTATGGGAATTCACCGGATATCTCACCTTCCAAAAGAAGGATGAATCCAGAAGCTACCTGGCCCGATTACAGACTCTGCCTGAAGAAATAAAATGTAATCACTTTCTGAATAGTAGATCCGATGATCAACTTCGTTTTGATATCATGTAGAACTTTTTCTACAAATCAACCTGGCTCTGATACCATGTAGAAAATTCGTGAATAATATGACACTTACTCACTGAGATTATCCTAATTATACACTATTTGTAGAATCATGCATAATACATAACCTCCTCTACATTGATCATCAATTTTGCAGAATTAAGAAACAATCGCATGCGGACATTGAAGCATCAATCACACATATCAACACAGTATATCACGGGGAACATACAGTTGAAAACCCCCAACTATCTATATATTATATTGATTGAGAACATGTAACAATACATAGTACAATACTCCTCGCAAGTACTCAGTAATATCTCCACATGTTACACACAAACTAGCTCAGATCTGAATCAATCACAGGTTCAAATCTCCTCTATTGCTTGCCTGCCTCCACTGCGCAATCCTACATGAGAATGGAATGAGAATGGTTGATCCAAACTCGTATTTACCTTCTGTAACACTACGCAATCCTCATTGGAAATATCAATCCACTGATTGTGCAAATCTCATGCACAACTATAGTCACAACTGACAGTTGTCGTGCCATTTCACTCATCTCTAACACTTGTCTCCACTGAACTGTCCATGCACTGAGTTAACTGATGTATTCTTTGGTTGATTTATGAGTTAATAATTAGTGAATTAATTAATAATTAATTCACACCACTCATCACTAGTGTATTTGTTAGTTAGACTAAATACAACTAGTTCAACTAAGTCAAACTGAACACAACTCCATCAACTCCTCAATCAACTCCACCAAACTCAATCACTTGAGTTCTAACTGAAGTCCATCATGCAATAGCTCAACTAGCCCATAGAAAAATTGTATTTCCTTCTAGCAGTTGCATTTGCCACATCCGTAGCTCGAACTGAAGTGCTGCAAGAGGATAAGATAATGTTTATAGTCCAAATATTATTAAGAGCTAATAATATTCGACTGTTCTATTTTTTGACTGGCAGTCTAAAAATAGACTCCGCCCATATGTCTAAAAATAGAGGTCCATCTATTTTTACCAACATGACCAATCATCCATAAATAGCATCCTGCAACTCATAGACCATGATCCATATGTCTAAAAATAGACTTTGCGCCAAAATAGCCTATGGGCCCACTTAGTGAAGGCGACTTCTTTTCACTAAGCTCCATCATCTTGTTGCATTTTCAACAGAAATCGCACTCAACCTGGAAGAAGGAAGTTCTCGGGTCCACGGGATAGAAGTCCTTGTTACAGAGGAAGCCATTGCAAAAGTTAGCGGGCTCCCTCAAAATGGACAAAGATGGTTTTCAAGGAGGACTTCCCTCCCGGAGTTTCTCGAAGCCTTTTTGCAGGCAAGAGAAAGCATCGCCCAGAAGGTTTGAGGATACGACCAAAACTCATTACCGCATCCATGGGGAGAGGTAGCAGAGTTTGTCATCAAATATATAACTTGTGAGGGGAGATACTCCACTATGTTTAAATACCATCTTTGGATATTAGCTCACCTCTGATTCCTCCAAGTAGAGGCCTTTTCATTAAATGTGCCTTATTTCTTACTAAGGAGTCTTCAGCTGATGGCACATTCGGCTCAACGGTCGCAACAGGTGATGGCGGTCGTTACCCATCACGAGCTGGTCTAGCTACTGGTAATGAATGCAATTAGACAAATTCTGATTCCATGGGAACTATTTCGGGATTCCACGGAGGAAGAGATAGCAGCCACTGTGGCCACCAAGGAAGAAGAACTGGAAGCAATGGAGGAAGAATATGCAGAAGAAGATGACTATGTTGACCAGGAGGAGCCAGAAGAGATAGAAATGGAAGCTGAAGAATTTGAAGAAGAGGTTGCTCCCCAAGAGCAAGCTGCAACTGTGCGACCAATGGAAGATGCAGGAGTCGACACAAAAAGGCCCACTAGTACCACGGCCGAGGTTGACCCACAAGAACTAGCCTCAACCGTGGAGCTAGTAGAGCAAATCAATAGCATGACAACAATAGAGGAAGCACCACAACAAGCAAGGACGGGAGAATTGGTCGATATTGTGGCCGAAGGTACCCCACAAGGACTTCCTGCCACCGTGGAGCCGATGGAGGAAGACAGTCTGAATGAAGAAGAGGTCGTGACCACCCCAACCATAGGACCAATGGAAGAGGATGAACTAGGACAAGAAGAGCTCGGAGCGGGGAGAACCTTGGGACCTATTGAGGAAGATTTGGGAGAACTAGGGCATGAAGCTAGAGCTACTCCATAAGAACCAGCGTCAACCTTGGGACCAAACACTGAAGAGCCCTGCCAGTTTTCCTTTTTCTCTTCTATCCCAAGAGGAGCAAGGGTATCTCATTCCCCTCGGACAGAAGAAGATATTGTCGTTCCTTCTGCCTTGAATTTATCACGAAGACCACAACCAGGTGGGACAGATGCTGCCTAGGCGACAAACACTCTGGAGCCTGCAAGGAGAAAAGAGGCAGATATCCCTGAGGCAGGGGAACATGAAGAGGTTCCAACCGGCATATCAATAGGTGATCACCTCACAAGGGCACCACTGGTTGTGGTGATCCCACAAAAAAAGGAAGTAGATGTTGGCGAAGAGGAGGGACCAAGCGAAGCGGTCCTGACTAATGAGCCAATGGTATGGCCAAGCGAGAAGGCCATAAAACAAGAAATAATCGAGGAAGGACGGGCAGTGGAAGGAAATCTGATAGTCGGCATAGTGGAATCTGTCTTGGGGGATTTACCTCTAGCTGAACTAGTTGCCGAAACAGAAGAAGTTTTGGTTAAGCAAGAATGGGTGGAGCTATGTGAACAATGAAAACTACCTGTCAAACAAAAATACCAGCTACAATTTAGAGAAACAATGCGGCTTAAGATGGAGGTTAGGAAATTAAGGAAGCAGGTACACAAATTGTAGAAGCGAGTGAAGAAATACAAGCAGCAAGCCAAAAGGTCCAAAGCCACAGTAGTGGAAGCAGGGACTCAGGTGGACCAGATAGCCACAACTTCTGCTGCCACTCAAACAGACCTATTCAAGCGACTATTTGAAGACCGTGAATATGCCCTAACAGCCGAAGTGTAGACTTGGAAATCCACTGTGGCTTGGTACTAAAGTGAGGTCAAAAGAACTCAAGAACGAACCTCCACAACCATTTTTGAATATGTGGAGCATATAGATGTCATGAGATTGAGGCATGCGAAGCAGCAACTCAAGATGGAGCAGTTGGAAAAGCAAGTGGCAGAGTTGAAATTTGATAAGGAGCAGAAGTTTAACTTAACAGGAGAGGTGATGGCATGTCGTTCCCCTGCTTCTTGTTATTCTTTATTATTGCATGAACGTTTTCTTTTATTCTGCATGGAGAGCATCAAGAAAGAGATCAGTTATGAAATAGAGGATGGTGTACAATTCCTCCGCATATTAAGGAGCCATGTCGTGCCGACACAGCATTTGATGTGTGAATTTTACATGCATGGGTATCTACTGCGCCTGGACAGAGAATTCAACCCGCTCCCATATGTGGGAGACATTCATTTAAGGGCTCTCACCTCTTACACTTTTAATCAGATCAGTTGGCAAAAGGATTTTAATACATTTGAGTCCAATCAGGTTACAAAGCCATTTATAGTAAGAGGAGAACATGAAAGGTCAATAACCATGTTCACTAAACACAACACCTTTTTGGGAATTGAGGGAAATAAGGAAAGGATGCTAAGGACACAGAAATGGTGCCTTGATCTTTATGTCATACAATTAGTCACATTTCAAGATGAAGCCCTTGATTGTCGTCAGAAAAGATGGATGATGTCACCTACAACTGTCCGGAACAGGGAACCATTTGGAGCACTGAATTTTGCACGAGCACTCACCAGAGTGCCCAGGTATGTGCCATGTGTCCAAACATGTGGGGTCCGATGGATGGGGATTCGGTTCCAGTTCCCCATCATCTGGTTGCTAGTGGAAGATTACACCCCAGCATATAATGTTCCAGGTGATTGGTGGAAGGAAATCCTCCTCTCAGAGGGTTTTAAGGTTCCAAGGACAGAGATGGGCGAAGACTATGATCATGCTCAACTCCAAGAAGCTATCAGTCTGCATAACCCAGATCTGCGAAGGTGGTGAACTGCATGAGGACATGCAGAAGGCTAGTTGGGGGGAGATGTTGGGCACCAAATCAAGCTATCTTTCTGTTGCATTTCCACCCTCTTTCTGTCCTTTTTTCACTTATTCATTCATATTTACTATGCTAAATCCGCAAGTAATTACTCCTTTCCTACCTATTGGAATATTTTATTAATGAAGTAAAGTCGCGGGGTTTTGCCTATTCACAACACTAAAACACATGTTTGACCGCAGCTCTCGGAGAACAGGTACCGATCTTTCAGCATGCTGCAGCAGATCCGCAATTCACAGCAACAACCAGCCATAAGGAAGTCAGGTAGTTGGAGTCACATATCCCTGAACCATTCTTGGACCATTCTCTGACCATGTTCATCCGGTGTCAGTGTCGTTCTGAACTAATGTGTATTTCTGGGTATACGGTTACTGGGTTTTGGGGAAAGACATTGTTCTCCTTCGCTGTGTATAAAAGACAGGTTATTTCTGTAAAAGGGGATCCCCCCCTTCAATATTGTAACAGTTCTCTTCCAGTTAATAAAACAACACTTCTTTCGCTGCTCCATTCTTCACTGTGATTAACGCAACCCTGATCAAAGAGTTGGGCCCGCTCTTCTGATCAGGTGCTGCGTATTTCTTATGTGTGTGTCATTTATTGTTTCCTGGTTATTGTTACAGATTGTTAATTCTTGCAATTGCTTTTCTTGAGTATTGTAGTAAGTTTCAGTGTTACAACAATGTTTTGAATATTAATCACGAACCCTTGGTCGGTAATGAATGGTAACCTTGCCCTTGCATATACTTTGCGCATTGCCTTGAAAAGGATACACACCCAGATTGATAATTTAATGTAGAAAAAGGGTGAATAGATTGTTCATACCTGGACACCAACAAGGATTTTCAAGATTCATACCCAACGATACATTGGACATCATTTCATGTTCATCATCACATTGCTCCATTGGTTGATGATTTGGGAGATTCATATTTATAGGAGAAAGATATTCAATTATTGGCCTTGCATCACTGAAATATCTTAATTGTCTTCTTTGATGTGCTTGCTCTTGTTCTCTATTTTGACCTTCGTGTTCTTCTTTATCACCCTCATTCATTTCTTCAAATTTCAATATTTTTCTTTCAAAATTCTTTTTTCATTCTTCTTGAACCCTTTCATCCTCATTTTGTCTTTGTCATTACACCCTTTTTCTGTCATGGTCCTTCTTTCATTGTTCTTCCCCTTGATCATCAGTCATTTATTGCCTTTGCAATCTTCGTTGCTCATTTATGTGTATCCTCTTCCGCCCTCCTTTCATTTCAATTAGTCTTCCATATGATTTAATCCTGATCTTCTAACTCATTGTCTTTATACACTTTGTATTTCTTCAATATTATTATTATTTATTTCCCCATTACTATGATGTTATATTCTTGTAAAAAAACAAAACATATAAATTAACTATAAATATTATATATTTTAT
>APFE030498941.1:0-22849 GCA_000404065.3 Pinus taeda | reverse complement strand
GACCATTTCCTTGATGACCTGCATTACCAGTCATTCCTTTAATCATTGAAGATGTCCCAAGAATGATTGTTATCTTCACTCCTGCTTGGGCATTGTCTTCACCTCAGCTCTGATACCATGTTAAGATTAGGTATGTTCTATGCTAGAGCAATTTATTTAACTTTTCACAGTTAGCAATCACATCAGCACTAAGATAAACTACAGATAGAACATAAATATAAAACGCAGAAGACAAGCCAAGCCAAGAGGACACAAGATGTGGCGCGAGCCAGGGACAAACCCCACAATGTGTGGGGAAACCCTTTGATCAAATCTTCTTTTATCTTCAAAGTTCAGCAGAGAAAGAGAGAGAGAGTACATTTACAACAGAAGTCAATACTTTGACTTATCTAGATCTGACATAGATCATTTCGTATCATGATGAGATCAGTTGAAGACATTCTGCTTCAACTGATTCTTAGGGTGACTCCTTCACCTATCATCGTTCTGCATCTCGTCCATTTGCTGCCCCTGATTGTGTTGCACCATCATGCTGTCTCATGATCTCATAAATCACGCTACCCATATATCATTGTGTTGCCCATGCTCCATGTATCGTTGCTCTGCCCATCCACAATATCTCATACATCCTGCTGCTGCCACAATTTGCCTTCTCATAGCTTCATCGTGCTGCAACAATGCATCTGTTGAAATCAGCCTTAGCTGCTTGCTATGGCTTGCAGCCTAGCAAAGTAGCTAGGCTATAGATCCTATTCGGCAGACTTCATAAACTATCCTTCTTTCTGTGTTAATAGGTCTCATGTGTTAACATTTTTCATTACAGCGTTTACAGGTCTCTCAATAGAGTATAGTATGAACAGCGTGTGTTCTTCAAGGTGTGTATAGACCCTTTATCATGAAGTTGCTATGTTTCCACCTGCGTATGATAGTTTATATATTTCCACCTGTGTGTATGTATATCCACAAGTAGCGTATTAATACCTCCAACGTATCATGACTGTGATTGATGTGCATATATGCCTCCACGAGCTGAGTTTATATAACTGCGATGATGTGTGTATATGCCTCCATGTGTTGTGATTATATAACTGCGTTGATGCACTGCGTACCACACAGCTAGATCCATTATAGAGGGAGCCTGATATATATTACAGGATGAGAATGTTTCAACATGACTGCACCTAAACATGGTGCAGTCAATACCCTTTTATGATTGCGGCTAGGTAAGAACAGCGTATTACAGCGTATGACATTTCTTCAAGAACAACGTGTATATATCTTCTGCGTAAGGTATCATCCATTTATTTCATAAGGTCTCCCAGCTGTTCATACAATCATGGCCTGTGTATAGATGACTTCATGGCTGCGTATAAGAGGTCATCAAGAACAGCGTATATAATTGTGACTGCATTGGATTTAGGGCATCATGAAACTAGATCAACGTATTCCTTTTTGTGACTCTCCTTCTCCAAAAACTCAAGACGTGGAGAGGAGATCACATCAAGAATGTGTTATCCCTAATGTCTCCAAATCCTCTCTTATTTATACTAAAGGAGGATGATGAATAGACACGTCGGTTGGGCTTCTAGAGCCTACATAAGTGCTGGTCGGCTTGATAATAATTACATAAACAAAATAAATTCATATCTCCATAAATACTTATCGGAATCGGATGATCTTTGGATCAATCCTACACCTCTCGACGAGAAGGGATCCAATAAAAATATCAGCTGCCATAAATAAGCTGACCCACATGGAGTTTGGCCCTAGTTGCCAATTTAACAGTCTCTTTATAAAAATTTGGGAGGAAATCCTAATGAGAAAACCCATGTGACAAGTGGAGTTGGAGAAGATCCCAAGGCAAGCAAGTCAAATTCCAAGTGGAGAGTTGACATGACATGTGTGGAATCCAACCAAATCGAAATCTTTGAGCTGGCTAGCGTATTCTCCATCAAGAAATGCGAGTTTCCAAGTGTGAAGCAAGGGAGTGCCGCATATGAAGCAAGAGAGTTAACTCTCAATCATCAACCCAAAAGATGACACCTCTCCTCTTTGCCATGCATTGAACTTCCAATAAGAATTGTGTGGGCCTTCCTTGGATACTGTGTGGGGCTTGGAGCAGAGTTCTTTGCCATGTGTAGGAGCTAAGTGTAGTGGGAGTGAAGACAAAGCTCCACTAATCTCTTCATCCAAATATTTCTTAAGATATTCTCCAATATGCAATTATCTCCAAAAAAATTCGATTTGCCAACTCACCACATCAAATTCCTCTTTTGTAGCAAGGAAATCAATTTCCCCATATGCCCAATGCTTTAATGATGTCATGTGCCAAATCATCTTCCACTTGTGGTTTGACTTGACTCTTGACTTGAGATAATTTCCAAGTCATTTTGTCACATGGAGTTATTTATTTTTTTCCATTCATTTAATTTATGGGTTAATTTATTATCACATTTTCCATTAAATTTAGGAAAAGTGAGTTTTGAGGGTCTAGAACCTATTTTTTACCCCTCAAAGTGTGTTTGAGTAGAAAGTTGAGGGTGAGGTGTAATTTTGAGCACGCATAGCTCATACAACTTCTCTAGACATCACTTATTACATTTTACAATAAGAATCTATTAAAATTTTCGTCTAGCGGGAAATTTTAAAAATTAAAAAAACTGATCCCTAGACCTAATCAAATTCCGTGAAATTTTACGAGTGATCTAGTATGGTAATATACAATGGCTCTAGACACTAGTACTCACCCAAGGCCTCGCCATCAAGCCGCACTTCGACTTTGGGGTTATGCTTGGAGGAAAAAACTCAATTAATTATTAAGTGCTTGAAAATACCTAATAATTAACCAAGTGAAAATAACCTCCCAGAGTAAACTCACTCAATGACAATGTCCCAAGTTACCTAGGCCTATTACATGACTCACTTCATCACACTAGAATCACTTTACATCATCCTTGCAGGGGTTGTGGAATCTGAATACAACATAGAAGAAGATGAGAAGAAGAAGTTAGAGCTAAAAAACTCTGATGATATCTGAACTCTGATGGTACATGAAGCCTCTGACATATCCACAGCTAAGTCACACGACACGAGGACACGAGACACGGAGGACATGTAAATACAAGTATTCAATACGAAACACAGCGACCTGGAAACAGGACACGGGGGACACGTTTTATATATATTTAATATATATATATATATATACACACACCGAAATATAGTTTTTTATCCATATTAAATTGCAGGTTGCAGCTTATCTAATCAAATTAAAATATAATTACTTCTCAAAGTTCATAGTTCACTTTAAAAAAATAAATAGAATCAAATTTTACTATTTAGAAATTAGAATGTGCTATGCTTGGTATTGATTCTTGAATATTCAATGTTCATTGTTCATGTACAACTTACAAGCACATAAGAAAATAACTAAAGTCTAATCCTATTGATTTCCTCTGGCCCTCTTGCGAGAAAATGCCACAACTTTCCCTTTCCCTCTAGATGTAGATGTTGGAGCTGGTGGAGTTGGCAGTGGAGTTTGCTATGCTCTAGAAGCTGAAGAACTAGAAGTAGGAGCTATAGGAGGTAGACCACGTCCTCTATTGGTGGCAGGGGTAGCCCGGGTAGGTTGTGTCACTGGAAACTTACAATCTCCCAATCTGAAACCTGAAAAACTGATAAGTCTGCTGCATTTTGAATGAAATCAAAATTCTACTTTCTCCATATGAAATCCAATGAAGCCGGAACCACTCTCAAACATCCTGAGTCATTTCATGGTAATGTTAAAAATTTAAGTAAAATGATGAAAATGAAGATTAAGGAGAATGTCACTTTTACTTTAAGAATTTAATATTACCATGAATAGCATATCAATACTAGGGCCTAGACTTGATCATTAAGCTGCCCCACTCAAAAATTATTTGTTTCTTTCAAAAAAAATTGCAGCGTATGCAGGGAACGTTTTCTATCAACGGAATACGCGTTTTCCAAATGCAGGACACGACGAAAACAAGAGAATACGTTTTACATTTTACAGGACACGATGAAAAATGTTTTTGACACGTTTTAGGCCTGTTTTCGTGTCCGGCACGTAAAATACGGGACACGGGACCTTGAAGGACGTGTCCTGTGACTTAGATCCTCAGGCATGGAGTCTTAAAATTTTTTTAGGTGCAATTTTCAGCGGTCAACATTTGGCTCCACATGGGGATGTGTGCTAGATAGGAAGTGATAGCATGGAAGGACCTGAAATCTGCATCTACCAACAAAAGACATATATCAACAACGTCCGTTCAAAATATCATCATATAAAATCAAATAAAAACATGAAGAAGTATATAAATGAAAATTTATTCTAAGAGCACAAAATGAAACTACTTCTAATAGCAAAAATGACAAAGATCAAAGTTAGAAATAAATATAGAGATGCCCCATGGCATCAAATATTCCCTTTGTAGAATAGCTTGAGCATTTGGCAATTGACAGGTAGCTCAAGTGATTCTCCGTCCAAGGTGCTCAGATGGTAGGAATTCTGTCCAACTGCTTCTTTGATGATATATGGCCCAAGCCACAAACTGTCAAACTTACCATGGTTGCCCGACTTTTCATTTCTGCTGTCCCACAACAAAACCATATCATTGTTATAAAAATTCCTACTTCTAGATGATTTGTCAAAATTTCTTTTAACTTTCGATTGATTTTTGCAATAATGCTCAAAGGCTCTCCTCCTAGTTTCATCTAATTCTACAATTTGGTTAATTCTATTCTGCACAACATCTTTATCGGATGTAAACATTTGTCGAAGTTGGTAGGTTGGGAGCCTTAAGTGCATAGGAAGGGTGACATCCATGCCATAAACTAACTCAAATGGACTTTTACCCACTGAACTCTTCTTTGTAACCCTATCAACCCACAAGGCATATTTAATCTTGTTATCCCATGCCCTTTTGTTATCCCCTACTATCTTCTTGATGATGGTGATCAAATTGTTATCACTAGACTCAGCTAGGCTATTACCCCGAGGATAGTAGTTTGATGAGTGGGATAAGGGAATACCGTGCTTAAAGCAAAAATATGAGAATTCAGAAGAGCTAAAAGCTTTGACATTGTCAGTTGTGATCTTGGTAGGGACACCAAAACGAGTGATAATTTTTTCTTCAAGAAAATCCATCACTACTTTGTCGGTGCCGTGTTTTGTAGGGATGGCCTCTACCCATTTAGTAAAATAATCAGTGGCAGTTATAATCCATGAATAGCCATTGCTTGAATTTTCATTAAATTCTCCTATAAAGTCTAGCCCCCAATGTTGAAAGGGAACTTCCATGACCACAGGCTGAAGAGGGAAATAAGCTAACTTTTGCTTCCCAGTGAATAGTTGACATGCTTGGCACCGTCTCACATACCTGTGCACATCAAAAAAGATAGAAGGCTAGTAATAACTAGCTCTCAGGACTTTGTGGGTAGTATCTTTGCAGCGTAATGCCCTCCACAAAATCCTGAGTGAAACTCAATAAGAAGGTTTTTGGCTTCAACTTCATCAACACATCTAGGTGTCACCCCTTTTGGATTTCTCCAACCCAAACCATCCTTCGTAATGCAATACTTAGTTTCCCTCAGTCTCAATGCTCTTCTTTTATGGCCAACCAAATGGCTAGGACATGACAAATTTTGTAAATAGTAAATAATGTCTCTATACCATTCATGTTGGCTTAACTTTTAAAGTTGTGATGAAGTTGAGTCCAAATCGTTTTGACAAATCAATCCTAATGCCCTTTCATTGCCCTCATTCAAGATTTGGGCCAGCCCTTTGCCCTTCACCAACTTGGTGGGTTTAATGTCTAAATCATATTCTTGTATCTTTGAGACCCACCTAGCCCCGGTTCCTAAGCAATCAATTTGGGTTAAACTATCCTTCACAACAAAGTGGGGAACAAAAGCAATTACTCTAGAATACCCCACATAAGTTTTGAATTGCTTGAGGGACTTGACTAAGGCATAGGCCTTCTTCTCCATGGTACTATATTTTAGCTTAGACCTTTGAAGGGATCTACTCATAAAAACAATAGGTTGCTCATACCCTTCTTTGTTCTTTTGAAGCAATACTCGTGCAATAGTATCTTCAAATGCAAAAGAGAAAATAAAAAATTCCTTAGAAAAATCGAGGCTAACAAGAACAAGTGCTTTGGCAATGGAATCTTTAATTTCCTGAAAAGCCTTTCTTCCTTCTTTTCCCCAAACAAATTTAACATCCTTCTTTAAAAGGGGTTGAATAGGTTTAGCTATTTCCACATAATTTGGAATGAACCTTCTAAGAAAGTTGATCTTTCCTAGAAAGGGTTGAAGGGTCTTAATATTGTGAGGCAAAAAGATCTTTTGAATTGCCTCAACTCTCTCAGGGTCAATCTTGATCCCATTCTTGGAGATGATGTGACCAAATAACTTCCCTTCTGTCACTCCAAAAGGGTGATTCCATATTCTCTACGCCTATAAAAAATTTGCCTCAAATGACCCACATGAGAAACTCCATCTTTAGAAAAAACCATTAGGTCATCTTGATAAATCTCAATGAATTTCCCAATTAGGCCCTTGAAAACATAATCCATAGCCCTTTGAAAAGTTGCTCTAGCATAAGTTTGTCCAAATGGCATCCTCAAATATTCAAAAGTACCCCATGGTGTGGTGAATGTAGTTTTATGTCTATCTTCCTTTTTCACCATGACTTGGTTGTATTATGAAAATCCATCTAACAAGGACATCATTCCCGATCCTATTACCCTTTGTAATAAAGTTTCCATGTTAGGCAAAGGGTAGTTGTCCTTTTTATGGGCTAAATTGAGATTTTGAAAGTATACACATAACTTGATTGATCCATTCTTCTTTCTCACAATAACCAAGTTTGAGCACCATGTAGAATTCCTTGTGTGAGCTATGATGTTAAGTTTAGGTATGTTCTATGCTAGAGCAATTTATTTAAATTTTCACAGTTAGCAATCACATCAACATTAAGATAAACTGCAGATAGAACATAAATATAAATCGCTGAAGACAAGCCAAGACAAGAGGACGCAAGATGTGGCGCTAGCTAGGGACAAACCCCACAATGTGTGGGGAAACCCTTTATCAATTCTTCTTTTATGTTCTTCAAAGTTCAGCAGAGAAAGAGAGAGAGAGAGAGATAGTACATTTACAATAGAAGTCAACACTTTGACTTACCTAGATCTAGCATAGATCATTTCGTATAACGATGAGATCAGTTGAAGACATTCTGCTTCAACTGATTCTCCAAGGTGACGACTTCACCTATTGTAGTGCTGCATCTAGGTCCACTCGCTGCACCACTGCATATGACACCATGCTGCACCAATCATGATTATCATCATGCTGTCCATGTCCATGATCTTATCATGCTGCTCTTCATGTTCATGATCTTATAATGTTGTTTATGTTTATCATGCTGCCCATGTATCTCATGATGCTGTCCATGTTCACCATGCTGCCCATGCATCTCATGATGCTGTCCATGTTCTACATGCTGCCCATATATCTCATGATGCTCTCCATGTTCTACATGCTCATGAATTTGCTGACACAATTCTACTGAAGATTGTTATAGTCATACCATTGACTGCTATATCAACATTCCTGCCCTTCAAAGATGACAGCGTATATGTTCTGGCACCTTTATATTTGACTGCGACTCCCATCAACATTGCTGCCCCTGACTGCGTTATATATGTCCAGATCACACATCAATACAATGTCCTTATCTCTATGCCACCGAAGTTTATATACATCACTACTGTTCATTATATTAGGGCTGCGTATGATTCATAATGAATAGCGTATTTGTGCCTTCATGAACAGTGTATATGATCCATAATGATCAGCATATATGCCCATCATGTATCTGCCCAGCGTGTATTCATATATGCGTATATTATATGCATTCTGGACAGTGTATAGAATCTAGCATTCTGTAACACATCATAGCGTTCATATTACAACGGCTACCTCCATATTACTGTGACTACCTTCATATCGTGGTTACCCTTCATATTACTTGAAGGAGTCTCCATAAACAACGTTCCATTGACTGCGTTGAAGGAGTCTCTACTAACAACGTGGATTAAGGCTTGCATGCCTGCGTATAGGACTTCTGGACATCTACGTGGATCATCCTCATTGCCTGCGTGGATATGCCTCATATGCCTGCGTGGATATGGTCTTCATTACAATGTAATTTAGTAGGGCTTCTTTCAACTGCGGCTTCACCATATATGACTACGTATTTTATATAATTGCGGGTTCTATGATTGGGTTCCTAACTGCGGCTCTTGACTGCGGTCAGCGTGTCAAGGTATCACATGAAACCATGACTACGTGTGCAATCAGTTACCTTTTATGACTGCGTTCCTTGACTGTGTGGATTAGGGCCTGCATATAAGGGTTTCTTGCACAACGTATTAGAGTCTTCTTAGAGCCTTTCCTTTGGCTGCATATGAGGCCTCTTTTTACTGTGGCCAGATCTCTGCGGCTAGGGTAACGTACAACAACTAGGGCATCACTTTCTTTAGTATCTCTCTTTCTCCAAAAACCCAAGACGTGGAGAGGAGATCACTTGAAGAATGTGTGTCTCTAATGACTCCAAATCCTCTCTTATTTATACTAAAAGCATAAGGTTGAATAGACATGCCGTTTGGGCTTCTTGAGCCTACGTAAGAGCTGGTCGGCTAGATAATAAAACCATAATCTAAATAAATTCATATCTCCATAAATACATATCAGAATCGGATGATCTTTGGATCAATCCTACACCTCTTGACGAGAGGGATCCAATAAAAATATCAGCTGCCATAAATAAGCTGACCCACATGGAGTTTGGCCCTAGTTGCCAATTTAACATATGATTCTAGCTTGGAGCATCTTTTGCAACTCCTTTTGCACCAAGGGGGCTAACTTAGGATTTATTTGCCTAAGTTTTTACTTAAATTCTTCTTTCTCACAATAACCAAGTTTGAGCACCATGTAGAATTCCTTGTGTGAGCTATGATTTTAGCTTGGAGCATCTTTTGCAACTCCTTTTGCACCAAGGGGGCTAACTTAGGATTTATTTGCCTAAGTTTTTACTTAACGGGCTTGGCATTCTCATCCTTTAGAGGGATAGTATGTTGCATGAAGAATGTTTTTGTTCTTGTAATGTTGTGATATGTTATTACTAATATATATTGCAAAGGCTATGGATGCTAGGTTGGCTGATCCAATCATTACAGGTGGCTGAAAATAATATTTGGTGAAGAATTTATTTATTTTTCAAAATCTCAAAAGGTGGGAAACAAATGAATGGAATGCTAAGAGACAAGGCTTTTCACTTCATATTCATGTTTGGAATACCAACAACCATTAATGGTTGCTTATAAAAATGTGTGTGGCTGAAAGACTAAAGAGTTAGAGCGTTAGAGAATGTGTGAGAGCTGACTGAGGTGTTATGCGTTAGTTACCTGGCACATATGAAGCTTATGTGAAGCATATTTGAAGGCAAGAAGAGGAAGAAAATGAATATGGAGATATGCAAAATTGATGACCAAGTAAACCAACACATTGTTGATTCTTGTTTGCATCAGGGAATTGTAGTCTCCTTTCAAGTAGTAGCATGATAAATATTAGGTTGGAACCTATTGAGTTAGGAGCCTCCTGTGGGTTGTAGCCTATAGAAAACATGTGCGAGTTGGACCTTCCTTGCATGTTGCAGCTTGCAGAAAATTGAGGTAGCAACCTATTGTAGGTTGGAGCCTACAAAAAACCAAATGTAATAAGGGAGTAGGAGCTTTCCTTTGCATCGCAACAATAACAAAATCGTGGTTTTCTCCCTTTATGGGTTTCCACTTATATCTGGTGTCCATATGTGTTGTTATTATGTACTGATGTGATGTTATGGTTCGCTTATTACTTGTTGTTCACATATTCAATCTGCTGGTAATTATTTATTAAGCTTCTCATTTAATGTTTCATTTAATGAGTTTAAATAAAAGAATTTTTAATATCCATGAATGGACTAAACTTATTCGCCCCCCCTCCACCTCTCAGTTTAGTCAAGTTTCCATCATTGTCATGGTTATGGTTGTCACACATGAGGTCTTTGTATGTGTTAGTGTTATCATGCATGATGTCAACATATTGATATGATTATGTATATATATGTATCATTTTAATCTAGATTGATGTTGCAGATGAGATAGCTTTTGCTGTGTTGGAAATACTGAGAGGGGGGTGAATCAATATTTCTTTTCAATTGTTACTTTTACCAGTTAAATCAATTATATTTAGAACACAAAATGAGCAATAGAAATAAATGCTTTTATTAATATAATCTTTATAATGAATTAAGTACAATATATAGGGCTCCAACCCTTGATGAAGACACCGATTTTCAATTCCCCAAGCTCCAACCTGTTGCCAAGCATCAACTTGGTCTTTTGTGAGGCTCCAACCTCTAGGGCACCGACCATATCTTCTAAAGGCACTGACCTTGCGTTTAGAGACTCCAACCCCTAAGGCACCAACCCTTCTTTGGTACAGGCTCCGACTTGGTTTCTTGAGGACACCGATCCTCTAGGGCTCTAACCCTATCCTTCAAGGCACCTACCTTGTTTGTTTGAGGCTCCAACCTACAGGGCACCAACCCTCTGGGCTCCAACCCACTGCTATACTTTGTCTAGATATGTTTTATAGTAATTCACGGCTCCCAAAATCTTCTTCACTGAGTTCTGTCAATCTACAGCGTCACTGTACTCTCCATGTTACATCATTAATGACAATCTTGTCTCATAGAAGGTATCACCATTGCTCTTCATTATACCCAAGCAAAATCTCCAAGTCACATCATGATGACTAATACATCATGGTCTTCAATAGTCTCCACACAACTTCAATGTGTCTACAATGAATTGCATGAAGCTTTGCACAAAGACAACTCTCTGTTTCAACCCTTAGTCCTAACTGTCGCAGTAATTGCTTCAGGAGTAACTGCTTCAGAGGAGTGACTGTTGCGGCTACCGGTTGTGTATTCAATTAAAATGACACTGTCTATGCAGTGTTTTTAACAGATCCCGGGCTGCGCTTCTACGGATTCATTCTAGGTCCGATCCTTTCAATGAATAACCTAGTCAACAAAATGCTTGACCTTTGGCTTCCTTCTTCTTTCGCTAGACCTTTGGCTTCCTTCTATGCTCGCTCGACCTTCGGCGACCTTCTATGCTTGCTCGACCTTCAGCTTCCTGTCTCGCTCGCTCAACCTTCGGCTTTTCTTTCTTTTGTTCCTTCACATTCACGAGTTGTGAACTGTCCTTTGTCTCAGTGATAGATGCCCGAGCTGAATTCACTTCTGGAGGTGGATCGTTTAACTTATATATATATATATATTTAATATATATATTATAATATATATATATATATATATATATATATATATATAGATGAATCTCATCAATACGCAAAAGACATGCTCATTGGAGGAAAGGCCGACTTGTGTATGTGGTCGCACATTACAAATATATCATAACCCTGTTTATTTACGAACATTCATATTATAATAGATGTTTGGCGGTCCCACATGCCACGTCACTGCTCAAATCACAATCTCAACTTCATAAAACTCCCGCAATCGTAGCCCTTTGGCTTCACGATATAACATTGCTGATGCCCCTATTTTCGACGGAGCAGATGCGATGTGATATTAAACAATTGTTAATAAATCCGTCAGGTCCACAATTCTATCGCAATCGACGGTTTGCCATCGTGACATCTCTACAAGACTTATGATATGCGACGTATGCGATATTTCTTTAGGACGTATTATAATGGTGTGGCGGGTCCGCAATACAATCGCAATCGAAGTTTCGACGTGATAAGGCTTTAAAGCTTGCAATGTAGTGGATGCGGTATTTCAATAGAGCTGTTACCACAAAATGATCGGGTCCGCACTACATATTGCAATCAGCGGATTTCAATGTGGCAAGGCTTTAAAGAGACTTGCGATGTGGTGGATGCAATGTCATATTAAGATGTATGGTAATGGGGCTATTGGGTCCGTGTTACATATTGCAATCGTGGGTTTTGAGCAGTGGCATATAATAGAAATGCCGATAAAGCCGCTGATATGTTTTCTGCGATACGTTGTGGACTTTAAAGAGTTCCCACGGATTATTAGTCGGATGTTCCTCAGGTCTTTCGATATCATAACTCCTCCAATATGTTAATTCCACAATACTCCTCCGATATTTCTCCGATATTTCATGCGATATCTCCGATATGGCTCTTACTCTTGAGCATATGCGATATTTCAATAAAAACAGATTGTAACAAACTCTTACTCTTGGCTTGGCTTTCCTGTGGCTTCTCTGTGATTTCCGATGGCTATTCTTTGATGGCTTCCTCCTTGGCTTCTTGCTCCTGTTACTTCACGGATTTGCTTCTCCTTGGCTTTCCTCCTTGGGTCTACTGCTTCTATTTTGTCTGTATATATATATTTAATCCATATGTTGTATTCAATCCTTGGGTCCTCCATGGGGAACATTATGATCATAAGAATTTGCCATCACAAACGCTGCCATATTGACATTAATGACAACCTTGATTAACACGCTGAACTTCACTGAGGTATGTTGATTATGTTTATATTTGGTTATTTGACATGGTATGTTTATGGGAAGAAGAAGAGGATCAAAGATGACTAACAGAATGGTAGATTACAATTCATGGGACTCTCCTTATAGATCAGATGAGTAGCCAAGAGATGAGTACTCTCCTGACATAATTATTTTGAGAAGTTTAAAGGTAGAGATTAGGAGTTGCAAGGCGAATAGTGACGTAATCATTTATTCACAAAAAAGACTTTCCAGGGCATAGGAAGAACAAGCAGAGGTCAATGCAGTTATTCTTTAGAGTTTGTCATATTTGCAGAGACAGGGATGACCACGGATCAATTATGGATAGGAGGATAAGACTAATGGGGCATATGGTAGTAGATCTCGGTTAGGGCACATGTCGGACAAGGATGACACAGTTAGAGATGGTAGGTCCTTAGATACACCTGATAGGAGAGGCAATGGTTATGGGTTCTTTTCTAGTTCTGGTTCAGATAGGTATCATGGTCATCATCGCTACCATCCTTATAAGAGGAGTGAGAGGGGATACTTGAAAGATGAGTTTAAGAAAGCCAAGCCTCCTACATTCGATGGAGAGTTGAAGAAACCGGAAGATGCAGATGCATGGTTGCTTGGGATGAAGAAGTTCTTTGAACTACATGATTATATAGAGAACATAGAAGCCAAGATAGCTATTTTCAGTCTCAAAGTGAAAGCGAACATTTGGTGGGAAGATGTAAAGCTTGTTAGAGGTATCAGGACAGAGGAGTTGAGTTGGCATGAGTTCAAAAGACTCTTCAGGAAGTACTTGTTCGAGAGGTACTATGACAAAAAGGCCAAGGAATTCTATGAGCTAAAGATGGGATCTATGACAAATGAGGAGTACACAACTAAGTTCTTGGAGTTGTTGAGGTATGTGCCTTACCTTAAGGACGAGAAGACAAAATTTCAAAGGTTCATCAGTGGACTGCCAATGGCATTCAAGGATCGGATTGAGTATGATGAGCCTCAGTCACTGGAAGAAGTCATTGGCAAGTTGAAGTATTGTTATAAGCAATTGAAGCATAAGTACGAGCCTAAGCACAATTGGAAGAGGAATGATAAGACTAAAGGAAAGTGGCCACTGAAGCAGGGATGACCTCGGGATGCAGGTGAGAAGGAAAATATTGCTCCTTACAAGAAGTTTAATGCAGTTGAGAAGGGACATGGGTCTCAACTTGGAGAGCAGCAGAATAAGGGTAGAGGTGGAGCGCGGTTGCAGTGTTGGATTTGTGGCAAATATCATCGCAAGAAGGATTGTCCATTGTACAAGGGTGGCATACCTTAGATCTACAGTGCTTAAGAGGCATAGATAGTTGGGGATGTGGGCTAGAGAATTCCTTGGATCTGTGCAACATTTGATAATAAGCAGGCGGATCACCAAGCATCCATTGTTGAGATGGAAGGTAAGCTCCGTGGTCGAGTTGTTTCCATTTTGATTGATCCTGGATCTAATTATAGTTATGTTAATCCTGACTTGGTGGATAAGTGTGGTTTGAGAAAAAAAGTGATGCAGAGTCGTGGTTGGTGCAGTTGGCTATAGGTACTAAGAAAAGAGTTCATAATTGGGTAAGAGTTTGTGCATTTGCGCTGAATGGTATGCCTACATCAACACATATAAATGGACTTCCATTGGGATCATACAATATGCTTTTGGGTATGGATTGGTTGTACCTTCACAAGACTAAGGTGGATTGTTATGAGAAGGCTATCTAGTGTTTGGATGATGATGGAGAGAAGAGAATCTTGCAGGGTAAGAAGAAGCCTACATTGGTGAGAATGATTATAGCTATGCAGGCAAAGCACAGTTGTAGGAAAGGGTATGTATTATTTGTAGTTCATGTTTCTAGTGATAAAGGTAAGGATGTTGAGGATGCAGAAGTCTTGAAGAGGTATCTGGTTTTGCAGTAGTTTCAAGATGTGTTTCTTGTAGAAATTTCAGAGTTGCCTCCTCATAGGGAAGTGGATTTCTCTTTTGAGTTGGTACCAAGAACATCACCAACATCAAAGGCACCTTACACGATGAGCACTCCAGAGTTAGTGAAACTGAAGTTGTAGTTGAAGAAAATGCTTGACAAGGGATACATAATACCAAACGTATCATCTTGGGCTGCACTAGTGTTGTTTGTGAAGAAGGACAGTACACTCAAGTTGTGCATTGATTATAGGCAGTTGAACAAGGTGACGATCAATAACAAGTACCCATTGTCATGAATTGATGACTTGTTTGATTAGTTGAAGGGAGCGACAACGTTCTCGAAGATTGATCTGAGATTTGGATATCATCAAGTACGCATCAAGGAAGAAGGCATTTACAAGATGACTCTCTAGACCAAGTATGGGCATTATGAGTTTGTTGTGGTTACTTTTGGTTTGACTAATGCTCTAGCTACTTTCATGTGTTTGATGAATAGTGTATTGCGTCCTTATCTGGACAAGTTTGGGATAGTATTCATTGATGACATATTGATATATTCTAAGAATGAGGAAGAGCACGTAGAACCCCTGACAACAATGTTAAGATTGCTGAGAGGACATTAGGTGTATGCCAAGTTTAGTAAGAGCAGTTTTTTCAGACTGAAGTTCATTACTTTGGACATGTTGTTTCTAAGTAAGGTATAACAGTGGACCCTAAAAAGATCAGAGCTATCATGCAATGGGCAACTTCTAGGAATGTGGATGAGGGTAGATCATTCATGGTGTTAGAAGGTTATCGCAGGAGGTTCATGAGGAACTTCTCATGGATTTCCTATCCTATTACATCTTTGCACAGGAATGAAAGAAGTTTGAATGGACAGAGGAATGTGCAACAAATTTTGAGCAGCTGAAGAAGTTGCTTACAAATGCTCCAATTCTAATGATTACAGATCCAGAAAAAGAATTCGCGGTATGCACAAATGCTTGCAAGAGAGGACTTGGTGGAGTCCTGGTGCAAGAGGGACAGGTGGTATGCTATGAGTCAAGGAAACTGAATGTGCAAGAGCATAATTATGTGACTTATGATCTTGAGTTGACAATGATCATTCATGCATTGAATATGTGGAGGCACTATCTTCTTGGCGGGATATTAGTTTTGATGAGTGATCACAGTGGGCTGAGATATTTGTTTGATCAACCTAATCTGAATGCCAGACAAGCTAGATGGTTAGCTACGCTCAGTGAGTTTGACTTCGAGATTAGGTACTGTTAGGGTCCTATAATAATAGGATTTATGATTTTTGAATTGGCTATGGTTAGTCTTGTAATATTGTACATACTTTTGCTTTCTGCAAAATGTTTTCTTATTCAAAATTAAAAAATGTAAAAAGGGTATGTCCTAAAAGAATAATCAAAGGACATAAAGAAAGAGAAAAAGATTAAAAAAAAAATATGGACCCCAAAAAGAAAATAAAAATAGATGATGAAAGTGTGCAAATTCAAATGCCACTCCTTTTGCTTTACTTTGTAAAATAAGATTGTGTGCAGCTTGTCAAAAATGCCACAATCCATGATGGTCAAATAGCTTAATCTTGACAGGTACATGCTTTAAATTTCATGTTGATAGATAGAGAATAAAGATTTAGCCAAACTGTTTAACCTTGGCAGATCAGTGGTTAGGTAGAGAATAAGAATGAGCTCATCAATTTAATCTGAGCCATTGGAAGTTATAAGGTTAGAATTAGATAGTTCACTTATCAAAAGAAAATGAAATAAAGGGTCAGCAAGCGCAAATGCACCCATTGAAATGAAGAAAAAATGTTAGGGTAAATAAAGGGTAGGTAGAAGAAATGTTGCAAATGCACAAGGTTGCTAAATCAAAAGCACATTTATTATGCTTAATCCTATGTTTCATGTGCAGGAGGATTTGTGAGAAAGAAAGGATATTCACCAAGTTTGTTTACTAATTTCCCCTCATTTCACTACACCCCCACATACTTATTTGTTGATTTCCCCCATTATCCCTTCATTTCTTATAAATACCCTTTTTCCCCTCATTTTGACTTTTACCCCTTGATTTCACACATTTCCCTAGAAATTACCCTTCAAAAATCATCTCCCCTTCCCAAAACCCCTTTCCCTAGTGTGAAACCCATTCTCCATTACAAATATCACTTCCCCCCCTTATTAATTTCCCTTTCCCCCTTAATAACCCACAAAAATCCTTTATCCTAAGTTTTTATGCCCTCGCATTATGTAATTAACATCCCCCACTTTGTATTTCCCGACAACCCTTTTTAAACCCATCAACCCATGGTGTAGTTAAAGAAAACCCCTCCATATAACCCATGGTCCCACCTTAATTAACCATTTGTTTATATTGAAAATCTTGACATTATTGGTTAAATAATTACAATTATTTGTAATTAAATCCCGGGCCCCGCCAAATCACTTTCCTGATTCCATTCGTGCAACTCAAGTGCGTGATATCCCTCCGATCTCTTGCCCCCAGATTTGACGGTGTATAGAGATATCACACACATTCATTATCTGACCGATAACAGCCCGAGAGCATGCGAGATTCGCGGTTTTGCTTGGGCACTGTTCTGTTACGTGGTGGCACCAGGTTATATCGCGTGCTTGCGAAAAATACCACCCGCCATCCAAAAGCAGTGGAATGGTGCATACAACCACCTCCCTGCCTAAATCAAAAAACTGCCCATTGTTCATTTAATTATTTCACGCCAAAATGTGGCCGTTACTCGTTAAAAGGCCAAAAAAGCCTCAAATTGCTCTTTTTGCTCGTTTTTCATTGCAAACTATTGCTAAGCCATTTGCGACACGCTGAACCTCTAAGTGACCAATTTAGCCATTTTTACCACCCAAAGATGCCGTGGATACCCAATTGAAGAAGTCAATTGATAGTTGAAGCCTCAGTGCCTTCTGCAGTTACCACAGAACCCAGTCTGCATGCCAATTTGCCAATTTCCAGGTATTCTTGGAAAAAACTGGAATGACCCTTGAATTTGAAAATGCACAGTTTTAATTGAAAGGTTAATTAATTGAATTAATTAAAAAACTTTCCTAAATTGAAGAGAAAGCTACTATACACCCCAAACCTTGTTTCATAGACTGTGACTACCCTCCCATTGTACCAGAGCTTCTAAACCTCACTCTTGAAACCTCTGAAAGCCTTGTTCAATTCAGTAAACCCAATTATGGCTTCCCAAACCTCTTTGGACGTGAGACCTCTGCAAACCTCTCATCTGGCCATTGACCACCTTGCATTAGCGGACAAAGACTTCCAAATAAAGGATACAACTTCCCTTGCTTACTTATTAAAACTCCACTGTTGGACTAAAGACAAGTTTTTAAACCAGAACGATGACATTCACCTTTGAGAGTCCAATTTGCCCAAGTACTGTTTCCGACAACCACACCCTTTCCGAGAAATCATCCACTTCTGCCAAGCTTGCTACATTCCCAGCCAAAGAGCCATTGCCACCTCTGACCAACAAGTTTTGTGTACCATTATAGAAGAATCCATTAACCAAATGCTGCAAATCCAGCGAAGCCAAAACGAGACCCCACTTTCAATTGAAAGCTTGCTTGATCTCTACACCAAGCTAGATATACCCAAGAAAGCTCAAATTATTCAAACTTTCATCATTAAAGAGTCTCACACTCCACTAGATAGTCCTCCTTATGCTGCCACCATTTTTTCTGAGAGAGGCAGACAAATTATTACCATGCTCTCTTGCATTTTAAGATACACCACAGATGAGCATGTGGATGAGTTTGTGCTGGCTTTCCTCTCTATCTTTTGCCCAGGCAAGCCTCCTGCTATAATGTATAACTATGCTCAGTTCATAGCAGATAGAATGCATGAACAATTCATTAGACTACCAAATGAGAGAGTTTTCAAGTACTCTTTAGTTTTGTTTCATATGTTCCTTTACTATTAGTCAGACAAGTTTCCAATCAACATTCAGAAGTTGGCCACCAAAGGCAACCCAAGATCAGTCATCTATTGGACACCAGTGATCCAACAATACTCCACTGTTTTTTCCTACAAAGACTTCATTGATTCATTTGTGCATCTTGTTGTAAACATGCTAACCAGTAGCTATCAGCTTAGGATCAGTTAGGAAATTATAAGGGTTTTACAGTTGGCAAAGAACAATAAAGTGGGACACTGGTATTTATATCAACACCACACAGAGATAAGGATATATGGATGCCAACTGGCCCCCTACAAACTGCCCAAATACCTCCCCATGAGGTTATTTGCATTAGAGTATTTAGGTAGATAATAAACTTTGATGAAGTTAACTTCTTGGTAGCCAAGAAGAAAACTCAATTCAAAATGAAAAACCAACTGGGCCCCTTTATTTGTAATAATAGGGAAGCCGGACCAGAGGCAGATAAGATTCTACAGTAGATGAAATTCAAGAACAATTTTATGTGGCAATATGACCCTCATGGAGTCATAAATAAGCTCAGGTTCAAGGTCAAATTGGGTCCTTTCATCGATCATCCCAGGCCAGACATTGAGAGATTTGCCAACAAATTAGAATGGTTGGAAAACACGTTGATAGACATGGACAATATTGTAGTTGATGTAGAGAATACATTAATTGATGTAGAAAAACAGATTGACACAAGTTCCTTCCTGCAGGTTCCAGAATTAGGAGAACTAATGAATATTCCTCCTATTTTACAGACTCCAGCAAATGAGGATAGAAATGCAAAGAGAACTAGGGAAGAAGGTTCTAGTTCAGCCATGGAAACCACAGATGAACAGTTTGAGATCAGTTACAGGAAGAGGCCCAAGCTTAATCCTGTAACTGAACAGGAAGACACCATTGACTCAGTGGAAATCACTGACACTGATACAATGGTGGAAAGAAGCAAAGGCCCATCAGCTTAAGGAGAAACACACGAGACCTCTACCTCAAATACCCAACTTATTGAGAGACATCTCAACGTTGAGGTCTCTTCATTCACCAGGCCTGTGGATAAAGAGAAGGATATCAAAGATAGATACAAGGAAATTAAGTTGAGGAATGAGAAATTGAAGGCTGAGACTTATACCCAATACTTAAAGCAGACACCTGCAAATCAAAACAGGTTGATGTCAGCGTTTGACATCAAAACAGGTAAAATGCAGATGACCTTTATGCAACCTACAGTCTAGCAACGAAGATCATCAACAGACTATAGGAAAGCAGATTTTGAGGTTTTGGCTAGGGTTGTTCATCCCATTGACCAAATTGAGTTCCACAAGCAGGTAGGTGAGATGATCTATTCCACCTTGACAGGTAAAGCTATGACTGCACACAAACTTCAAAGTTCATTAGATAATTATCACTGCACAGTACAAGCTGGAAAAGGCTTCCTCACAGGCCAAAGATAACAGAATCAAGTCACTGGAAGACTTGGTCATTGAGCTTGGACATGATCCCAATGATATCAAGGTCGCTGAGAAGTTGATAAAGAAAAATAATGAGGACATTGCTACTCTCAAAAAACAAATGAAACTGCCTCATTCAGAGCATTCACAGACAAAAGAAGTCTTAGAAAGCCAAACACATCAGGGGGAAATGATGGACCTTGTTTTACAACTAAATGATTAGTTGAAAGAGATGGAGAAGGAGTTGGACAACTTGATACAGTTAAAACAAGCTAGTCTTGAGACTGCCATTGCCACTGTTATTCCAACCGTCACCACAGCAGTACCATCCACCTTGCCAACTTCATTGGCTCCTACGGCTCCACTGGCCACATCACTATCAACTGCCACAACATCTACATCAGCAATAGGTTCGACATCAGCAGCAGCCCAGCCAGGTGATGAGGCAAGCAAGTTGGTCAAAGAAATGGAGGACATGTCCATTCAGACCACAAAGATGAACAAGCTTAAGGAAAAGATAACCAGTCTAGAGAATGACAATAAGCTTGCACAGAGTATGCACAAAGAAGAAGTACATAAGGCAACTAGAATGAATAAAAGGATAAAGAGCTTAGAGAAAGAGCTAACATTAAAGGAGCCACTTGGCCAAGCTAGGGAACAATTATGGGCCAATATCATTGACTCTATCAATGATATTTGGCCATCCGTTCAAGTAATTTTTGAACAAAATGACTTAGTAAAAGAGGCTATAGAAGCCATTCAGAGAGTTAAGGCTGAACTGGGAGATATGCCAGAAGAAGCCACTAGAATCATCCATTTCCTGAACTCCAAAAACAAATATGAATTGTAGAAGCTGGAGATACCTGATACGACTGGCACCATACTGGAAGTAAAAAAGGTGCTCACCAAGAGGAATTTGATGATGAACCTTGAAGACAAATGCCAAACCATGCAACTGGCTATAGACAGGTTCATGGTAAAGTTTGATGATTTGAGGTAGAAAGGTCTGCGAAATCCCTTGGTAATAAATGATAAATTAATGCCACAAGAGGACTACAACAGGAGAATAAGAGAGGTGGCAAGGGATCAAGTAAATACTTCCTCTATGAAGGGGATGCCTACTAGAAAGGTTCTATATCAGACATTTGAGAACCTATTTTACCTCTAGCATGAGGTAAAACACCTTTTTGTAAATAAACCCACTTTTGCCAAGTACACAGAAGCAGATGGAATATATAGGAGGATGGTAAATATCAAATTACCAGATACAAATATTTGGGAGAAGTTAAATGACTTGCTATAAAAATGCACAGTCAAAATGTAAAAATGTAGTAAAGGAAAAGTAACAGGTGAGTCAAATGAAAGAGTATCAGGTGAAAGTGTATCAGTTGAGAAAGGGCAAAGTAAAAAAGAACAGTCAGTGTGAAGACCAACAATAGGGCAGAGAATAAACAACAAAATTTTAGAGCATAAAGACAACACAACCAAATAAACAGGGACATCATGCAGCAGTTGAACATCTGTCTCTATCTTTTTGCATGAAGATATTTCTTTCTCCTAGATTAATTCCCAAGACAGTTTGGGATATTTTGTAAATTATTTTTGTATAAATACTTCATAATTCGAAGTATTTAGGGTGGATTGCTAGACATTTGTAGAGTTGCATTGATTAGAAACCTGAGGGTTATTGTACCAATTTTTCAAGTGAGCAGACTGGACTGAGTAATAAAAAGATTACATTACAGGATTTATGTGTTGAGCTATTATAGTGAAGTATTTTCTTTGTCAAATTTGTTATCTTCTTATGTATTACACAAACTTACATGTTATCTAAAGTGAATGAATTAACTGGAAATTTATCTCAGAATTTGTTTAAGTACACTCTGTTTTGAACAAGTTGATCATTTCTATGTTTTCTTATGATATCTGGATCTGAGAATCCTTAATTGCTCTCCCATCCCGGTTGACCTTTTTCACTTATTTCATTATCCAGCCTAAGGAACCCTTAATTGCTCCTTGGATCCAATTGAAACCAACTTCATCATTCCAGCCTTAAGATCTGAAATTACTCAGCTACCTTGCCCTGTAGACACTAGTTTTAGAACTTGCTCCAGTCTTGTTTGTCTTGACACTTGACCCCGTAGCCCAATGGTAAAAGACATCCCTCTACCCATCTAAGTCAGTGATCTCACCACCAAATCCAAATCAAAACTCAAGTACAATCATAACTAGCCTAAAATCAAATAACTAAAACAAAGTTAAATCATAAAGAGAGAGCCCTCTTTGAGAATTAGGAAGTCTAGATCCTAATCTCCAAAGTAGGTTTGTGGTTATCTCTAATCATTTCTTTCTTAACAACTCTAGAGAAATATTGGAGTGATAATAGGTACATTAAGGGTGAGGAGAACAGGGTTGCAGATGCTCTTAGCAGAAGAGTGCAGGTAAATCACATTGCAACTATGAGTTCATATGGGACAGATTTATAGGAGTGGATCTTACAAGCAGGGCAACAAGATGACAAGTACCAACAACTTAAGCAGAGGTTATAACAACAGGGTACAGGTGATCAGGATGTGGATTATCATCTTACGATAGATGGTTTGGTGAGATTTAGGGACAGGATCTATGTGCCAGAGAACGGTGAGCTCAAGAAGTTGATCCTGAGGGAATTTCATGTTAGGCTATATTCAGGTCACCTGGGATATCAAAAGACTTTGACAGTTGTGAAAAAGTTGTAGGAATTTACAGGGTAAGTTCCTCAGAAAGAACACCAGAAGGACACCGCTCACAAACAGATCACAGATCAATACACCAGTATTTTGACGTGGTTAAAACCCTC
>APFE030498933.1:0-12753 GCA_000404065.3 Pinus taeda | reverse complement strand
AAGTGATGGAGGACATGAAGATTAGTGTTAATATTCAATTAGGGTGATGCAGTTAAGAGGGTTTGAGTGGAAAGATGATATCAAGAAGAAACTTTCTCAAGGTTTGTTACGTAATATTTGTGAATTAGGGTAAGAGGTTAAAATCTTAGAAGATAAATTAACTTTTTTCAAATCAAGGAAAATTATGAAACTGAGGTCCCACTTGAAAGGATCTCTCCAAAGGGGAAAATCCTTCAACCACAAGATCGACTATGGCATGAAGTAAAACTAAAAACCTTACTAAGGGACCTTAAGTTATGGCCTAACAAGGAGGATTAATGTTTACCCAAAACCCACAAAGAAAAATATAAGGAAACAAACCATGGACATCCTCCTTCTAAGTGACACGTTTCCATTCAATGGATTGGTCATAGTAGCCTCATAGTATTCTTGAATGATCACAATACTGTGTCCTTTGAATAAAGAGATAACCAAGAAATACAAGTCTCTAAAGTCAAAAAAATTCACCACATAGATAAATCCATTAACACCAAAATGCTCCAAGAAGGATATATCATTAAGCTCCAAGGAGAGTAATGCTCTCACAATCCAACCATCAATGCAAATGAGGAAGTTCTTGTCCTTTTATAGAGTGAGATCCAACTTCCTTTACAATGAAATAATAATATCTTATTTAATTCTTTAGATCTAACCTAAGAAAGATAAATCTAACCAAATCCTAAAATTAACTAATCCAACACATCATTAAATTGAAGTGGTCAAGCCACATGTACAACAGTAAGACGAGAAAATCCCCACAAGAGGGGTTGATCCATCCAATAAGAAAAGAAATGGTCCATGGTGCCTTGTTTAGCCTTCAAAGGCTCCAACGTAATTGTAGATGGTAATCTATACTCCCCAAAAGTGTAAATCAATCCTTAAGGTGTGATGAAGTGACCTCCCAAGTTAAAGGTTCTCCAAAAAAATTCTGGTTCGAGCCTCCTATCATGATGAAGCACCCTCTTAAGCCAAAAAACATCTAATTTCCATCCTTATTTAATGCAAAAACTTCAAGGAAAGGTCCAATGATGATGACATATCCATGATAACACCTCCATAAATCATGCAATGCAATGGTGCAATACCTAAGATAATGTCTCAAAAAAAGGTCCATGCCTATACCTTGGATCAAGAAAATCCCATGACCCTTGGAAGTGACATCATCATAAAACAACTCATCAAATACCCCACAACCATATTGACATCCAAAACAAAGGGGATAACCTTCCAAGTTATGCCCATTAGTTTTCAAGGTACATCCACATCACCCAAAAGATTTTAAGTAAATTCCACATGATTGAAGTGACTCATTCATATAGTAAAATTACCACTCCATGTCATCACAACACCCATGACTTTAAAAAATTCAAGTTGAACCCTACCAATGATGAAAATTAGCAAAAAAAGCAGTCAATAAAGAGGGCATTCTTAATTCTCCCAAATGGTGTGTGGATGAGATCCATACGTGAAAAATAGCTAACCAAATTGCAACGAGAGGTATGACTAATGCATTGGAATACATGCACTGCCTTGAACACTGTGGACTACCTTGGGAAACATGAAAGTGTCCAAAAATAAGAATGCAACCAAACTTCCTTATCAGAATCCAAGTAATAGTGCAATTTTTTATACTAAAGATACCCCTACTGGAAGGAGGGGTAACAAAGAACTTGAATTTGCTTACGTCTACGTCATGGCCATATGCTGTATGCATATGAGAGCTTATATTTGTAGTGGCACACATCATAACATCAATGAAATGCACATATTCCATTTGTAGAATTCTTTTGATGTTATGGGGCCTTCATGTGGGTGTTGTATTACATTTGTTAGGCACAACTTCAACTACTCACTTAAAACACTTGTTACTGCATAGTCACATGGATGATATCATTTTCCATCTTCCTCAATATAACTATTTTCCAAATAAATTCACTATAATTTAATAGTAATCATTAAACTCATTAAAAAATCTATTAAAATGATTTTCTATTAAAATTGGGGGAGGCAAGAGCGGGAGAGTTTACCTATCACCCCAATGAAAAAATAAAGATTCAATATGATTGGGGATTGAGAAGTGCTACAAAAATCCAAGTATAGTTTTTGTCATTATGGCTGGGGCTAGAATTGGCTATTTCAAGAAAAAAATGGCATTTGATGGTATTTGGGGACTCCTTGATCATCATTCAACATCTGATCAAACTCAAAGAAAACTTCACTAATGCACAACCTCCAATTTTAGAAAGGATACAAATGAAAATAAGGAAATTTGATTCAATAGAGTTTTATCATGTCAAAAGGAATTTGAATTCCATGGCAGATGAAATGGAAAACAAAGGAGTAGTCCCAGAACAAGGGATGTTGACAAAACATCATAACAATGCTACATTCAAATCTTACCGTGAGATTAGATCCAAAATTATATTCAAATGGTGCTACAAAGGGAATTCATGTAATTTGTAGTCAGATTAGTGAGTTGGAGGCCTACTGGCTTCATGTCAGTCCTTAGCCTCGACTGAGGATCCCATTAACGCAATCTATTGAAGAATGTTGGGACTACTTTAATGAATGGGACCAAACCTCCTTAAACACCTAGCCGATGATTATTTTGGTACAAGAAGCATGGGAAAGATGGTGGTATGGCGCCAATCCTCGTAAAGGTAAGTGGGAGTTGCACTATAATTCTCGTTTTTCCATGGTGTGGTGAACATGCTTGAACAACAACGATTTAATGACATTTGTAAGGATTTGTCATGGGGAAGGAATGAACACGAAATGTCTATCCAGTGCAATAAATACTGCATGAAACTAATTTCATGGACATGAATGACCACATTTGGTAACGAGAATGGGAAATCCTGGAGGAAACCTTTATAAACTCAATAAGGTTGTAATATTAAATGATAAGGTTTGTGAAAGGAAATGGAACTTTGTTGCTGAGAGAATTGATCGAGGCATTGGTAAAAGTATTAAGGGGGAAACTCAGACTTTGATGGCTAGGGAGAATGAGGAGGTCACTCATCAATTGGACTACAACTCAACGATAATGGATCACATTTTCACTTTTCTCGATCGACAAGGGGAATTGGTGGAAACGAAACAACCAATTCATATGCAACTCCTCGGTCAAAAGCCTGATTTGGTTCAGAGTAAAATCGAGAGACTTCAGGCCAAATTGGATTGGAAGGAGATTTGTCTACGTATATTGGAAGCCATCAATTGCAAGGGTGTGGAAGGAAATAATGCTGACATGGAGGCAAGGAAGGAGGTGGGACCGATGCAAGACCCTTATCAAGAACAATTGATGCATCCATGAGTAGAGGCTATAGCTAGATTGAATTTTGATATCGAGCCAAGAAGTGGAGGATAGTTTCAATGTCTTTCTGAATTATGTATTGTAGATATGCTATAGTCTTAGGAGTCTTTGGGAAGGTTCTCATACAATTTCAATACAGTTATATAGTAAGTAGCAATGTCACTAAAATCAAGGCCATTTTTAGATGTGTGTGAAATCATACGCAAAGATATCTATTGAAAATGCAAAAGGACATGGCCTTGTAACCAGTTTGATGTTAATATAAAAGCCTACCCAATTTCGTTAAAAAAATGTTTATGAAAATTCATTGTTATGACATAATGAACACTATACACATTACAAAGTCTTAAGATTATTTACTTTAATAATTATCACCACAAATATTCTCTATAAATTTTTTGTTGAAATATTTTACAACTATCATCACAATACACATTTCATGTTAATATTAAAATACTCTTGTTTAATATATCTTGTTATCACTCACGTTTTCCCAAAAGTTGTAAGAAAGGGAAAGGAGGCCGAGGTAACCACAAACCAATCTTTTAGATACAAATTCTAGCCAATCTGCATCAATAGAGGGCTCTCTCTTTAAGTTTTAGATTTGTTTTTAAAGATATTAGGTTAGTTGTGAAGTTTAGGGGTTTGTTTGAGTTTGGGTGGCGAGATTCAATAGCAGAGGGAAAGGACTGGCTAGTTTAGGCCATTGGGCTAATGGAGTCAAGGAAGATGGATTCACTGCATTAGGTTTCTTGATAAATGATGGTTTTACAGAGCAAGATGGTCAAACAGGGAACAAACAGAGTCTAAGAGTAAATGCAATGGTTTCAAAGTGGGTGAAGAGAAGCTAAGAATCCTTCAACCTATTTGAGAGAATGGAACTTGAAATGATTATTATTAAAGAGCAGTTAAGTATTCTTTAAGAAATAATCAAAATGAAAGAATTAGAAAACAAGAGCAATTAAGATTTCACTGTTTATTCTAATTCAAAAGAAAACATAGAAAATGATAACTTTTGAAGACAGAGTGCAATCAAGCATATTATGAATTAATCCTTTTTGTTTATCATTAGGATATGAACAGAGATGATATAAGAAACAAGGAAAACTTTAAAACAAAAGGTATAGATGACTTATTGATCCGGTGTTTGATTCAAGAAATCTGTGAAAAGTCCTTTACCTCAATTCTTTGTCCAGCAAGCCATATGAAAATTTGATCCAATCAACACTTTATTAAAAAAACCAATATCACAGCAATGTATATGAATCCACACTCAATACTCCAATTGAGGGGATATTTATACAAAATATTTTACATAAAATATCTCATAACAGAGTGAGATATATTCTAGTGATGACTAATCATTTTTTACAAGAAAATAGAGACAACTAATCTCGAAGATAGGAGGAAAGAAGACTATTGTTGTGCCGTTCCTATTTGTGCTGAGTGTGCCGGAGGCAGGCCCTTTTATTTGGCTTGCTGCTGTCTTCTTCAGTAACTTCATGCTGGATGCCCTGTTTTGACTAATACTCTTTAGCTGTTCTGATACACTTCGACCTGTTGTGATCCATGTTCACCATTGTTCATCTTGCTATGGTAAATAGACCAAAATTTACCTTTTACTAAGGATAAATTTATAAAATTTCCAACATGTCTTCCCACCATTTCTGCTCTGGAAATTTATGCTTTGGAAGTTTCCTCAGAGTCTCATCAGTCTCTATATATTGGAAAAAGTTAGGCTGGATTGTGAACAAGTGCTTTACCTCATGTTCAATATAGAATAAGTTCTCTAAGTTGTCATAGAGAACTCGACCCGTGGGGAGTGCTTTTACTCCTAATGCACTTGTTGATGAGCTAGCTTGATTGCCATCATAATTATTCAATTTATCTACATAATCAATATGTTTCATTAATCTATCATTAAGGACCAAAGGACTTGGTAGCCCTTTACTCTGCAAAACTGTGAACTTCTCCATAAAAGAATTGATTTCCACCTGCATACCCTAGCACCTTCTCTCTAAGTTCTGCATCAAAGTTCTCTTGGTTAGAACCTTTTTGATTTCCAAAATGGTGTCTGTCCTGTCAGAGATGCCAAGTTCTTCCAGTTGTTCTCTATTTCTGTTATTCGAAAAATGTATAAGCCAATTGGCTTCATCTGGCATTACCCAACTGTGCTTTTGTCTGCTGAATTGCTTCATGGGCTGTTTTTACTAAGTCGATCTGCTCGTAGATCACTTGGATAGATGGCCACAAATCATTAATAGACTAAATGATGTTAGCCCAAAGGATTTTCTTGATCTTTGCCAGGGGCTTATCAAAAGTGAGCTCTTGTTCTAATGTCTTCACTTTACTTTCTAAGGCTTTAATTTCCCTTGTTTTTTCCACAACACTTATTTTGGAAATATCATAATTTCTCTCTACCTTAGCCAATTGTTCTTTTACCTATTTCAATTCTGCAACTTGCAATCTCATGTCTTCCATGGCCTTTATCAACTCTTCTGTGCTCATATTAGTACTGTTGCCTGGTGCTATTCTTGTTGTTGATGTACCTGTTGCAATTGTGCCTGTGATTATCTCTGCTGTGGATGCTGGGACATTTGGAGCTAATGCTATTCCAAGTGTAGAGGGGACTACAGTTGAGACTATGGGGATTACCTTAGGAGGTTGAGAGGTCGACTCTCCCTGCTTTTCCTTCAGTGTTTTTTCTAATGCTTGCTCTATACCATTCAATATTTCATTAAGTTTCAAGAGCAGGTCATCATATCCTCTTCAGATTTCTGTTGTATAACTTCTGTAGTTTGTGGATTGCTTGAAGGAGGTAGCTTCAGCTGTTTCCTCACGGTAGCAATGTCCTCTTCTTTCTTCTTAATTAGTGCCTTTATGCCTTTAGCATCTTTGGGATCATGTCCCAATCCAATAATGATTTCTTCTAATGATTTGATTCTGTTATCCTTGGCCAAAAAAGAGGCTTTCTCCAAGTGTAATTGAGCAGTTGTATTGTCCAAGGAGTCTTGCAGCTTGTGGGCCAGCATTGCTTTGTTAGTCAATGTGGAATGGACCATTTCCCCAGTTTGTTTGTGAAGTTCAATTTGGTCCATAGGATGAATATCTTTGGCTAAGACCTCCAAGTTTGTTCTGATGTAATCTGTTGCTGACTGGGGTTGCTGTACCTTCGGCTTAAAGTAACTCATTAACATTTTGCCTTCTTTAATGTCATAGGCTGACATTAATCTCTGCTGGTTTGTAGGGGCCATTTTCAAATATTGACTGTAAATTTGAAGTCTTACAGGATCATTTCTGGCTTTTATCTCTGTGAAGGTCTTCTTGATGTCTGAGGCTTGTTTGCTTTGTGGCCTGAGGGATGACACTTCTGTACTGTGTTGTCTTTCTAACTCTTGCATATGTGAGCTAGCAAATGTTCCTTCCACTGTAAAAGTTTGTTGGCTAGCTCTTTCTTCTCTCTGGTTGTCTTTAGTTCAATTATTTCCTCTTCTAACAGAGGGTTCAATCTTTGCCTCTTTACTCTAGGCTCTCATGTGGGTCCACTAATAGGTGTGGTGGCTTCTTTGTCTGTCTTTTTATTTCTTTCCTCATTTAGAGGAGTTTGCAATGCTGGACTTTCTGCTGCTTTTGTTTGGGTTAGAGGGATTTGCAATTGACTCTGTTCTTTGGACATTCTAGGCTGATCTGTCATTGTAGGCTGCTTTGTGGTCTCTATTTCTTTTCCTTTGGATGTAGCTGGTATGTTGGCTTCCTATGGAGACTGTTGAGAAGTTCCAGCAGAGGATGTACCAATTTATGATCTTTGAGGCAGCTTGAATGGTACCTGTCCAAAAGAGTCCAGGTCAAGGGTCTTTTCAAGTTCTCTCATAGCATTTTCCATTTTCTCCTGCTCACTAATATCTTCTATTAGGGTCCCTTCTACCCATTCATCCTAATTTGCAAACTGCTCAATTTTTGGGATCCTATGATGTATATAAACTAACAGCATGTTCCTTGTTCTTCTGTCACAGATAAAACTGTTGGGGTCATATGGCACCCACCAAAAACTCTTTCTTAATCTAAGGTGGTATTCTAAAATCTTTTCAGCTTCTTGCCATGCATCTCTAGAATTGATGACAAAAGGGCCTAGCTGGTTCCTAATTCTTAGCTGAGCTTTCTTCTTTGCACTACAAAAATGGACTAAGTCTGTATTTATGATCTTCCTAAAATACTCTAGTGCAAATAATCTCATGGGAACATATTTAGGTAACTTGAAAGGGCAAAGTTCACACCCGTACATTCTGATTTCTGTGTGATTTTTGTAGAGGTACCAGTCACCTATCCAGTATTGCTTTGAGAGTTGGAGAATTTTCTTCATGTCACCACTGATCCTAGGAGGGGAAACTCCTATCAATAGAGAGGTTGCTGGATGTACAAATAAATCAATGAACTCATTATAATTGTAAGGGGACTCCAGGGTATTATGAAAGATTGAACTCCAAAAGATCACAGACCTTCGATTTCCTTTTGAGTCCAATTTCCTGATGGGGAAAGGAAATTTGTCTGGCTGATGATATAACAAAAGATGGTGTATAAAAGAGGTGTATTTGAAAACTCCTTCCCTATCTAAATTCAGGAATTGATCATGGATTTTGTTGGCTATGAAAGTGGCATAATCATATCTGACAGCAGGGGGCTGTCTTGGAGTAAAGACTGATAATAAAACAAGAGTGATATCATCAACATATTCACTGGAGTTAAATCCCACGATTAGGGATATCATGTCAATAATGAGTCTTCCAGTTTCAGTGAAAAATGTCTGCAGATAAGGAGGTGGACCTTTGGGCTGGTAGTTTGGTAACATGAAGGCTTGAGCAATTCGGTTTATTTCTGATTGAGATAACTGAGGGGCTTTTTCAAGTAGATGTCCCAGGGAAAGGGGAGCAAGGGGCTGAGTTGAGTGGAATTGTATCATCTCATTGATGGATTTAGCAGTTATGGGAAAAAGGACAGTTTGGAATGGGGACATAACTGATCTATGGACATGGTCATAATTGGCACAACAATGATGAATTATCTCTGGGAAAACATGGATTGAGGGGAGGAAATACATGGGAAGGTTGGATTCCCACAGTCTAAAAATGTCAAATTTATTGAGATGACAATCTCTGATTTGGCAGAAGATTTTAAGATGGTTACTATCACCAGATAAATCTTTTATTGGAAAATCTTTGTCGGCCAGGGGTAGATAATCTAAGTCTTTATGGGGTGCATTCATGGGTGCGACATTCAGGGCTATAGGGGCTTCCATATTTGGTTCTTGTGTATTCAAATTGGAATTCAGGATTTCTGTGGGAAAACAGAACATACAACAGGTTTTGGGGTTTTTTATGGCAACTACAGACTGTTCCTAATTTGAATGTGGTCTTCTCTGGTAGAATTCTCAGTAAAAAACCACAATTGCAGGGTTGCAGGGTAAACTGGATAAATACCTATGTTAAAGAGGAAAATCGTACAATGGAGGGTTGGTTGACAGGTTGCGAGACTCGTTGCTGTAGTCTTTTTGGTCAGGTGGCAGTTGAGAAACTTGGAACAGTGGACTTGGACGTTATTTTGTATGGGAGCTCGGGACGCAGAAAACTACAACGAAAATGAAATTTTATTGTTTATTTAACAAAATTCAGGTTGGCGGGTCTTTTTTGCATTTATTGGGTGGATGACGTAAGCGGGATGATGCTTTGTCGTTATGTGGAGGGTGGTAAGCGGTTTGCATCGCACGGCTTTTGAGGCTAGGTGGTTTTGGGCCGGGGGTAAGTGAGCATATTGTTAGCGCGACGCGTGGCGTAGGTACGGGCAGAAAACTGCCTGGTGATCGTGAATTAAAGCGCGGTCACCAGGGGGGCACGATATCGCCGTCGACCGTTGGATGAAAAGGCAGAGATCAGACGGCGGACGGGAATTGGAGATGGCGGGGATTTAATTTGTGACAGACCTGATGTATTTAACAATGTTTAATCATATTGGGGTCAATTTTATTGGTCGGAGTTGGTTATTAATTAACCTAAAGGGTTAATTAATCCCATATAATGCGGCAGGGAAGGTTATTAATAAATTTCGGATAAATTTATTAATCCCTGTTAAACAACGTTTATGGTTATATTTAACCGGGGCGGGAATTATATAAAATGTCGGGGTTTTACATAGTTAAATAATACGGGGAATGGGTTAATGTTTTCAGGATTTATATAATAATAGTTAGAAGTTAATATGAACTTAAAATGAAAATAAGCGCTAAACAAACGTTAAAAATTCACATTAAAACTTAGGCTAATGTGGGAAAAGGGATTTTCAAGTGATATTATGTATTTCCTAAGTAAAATAGGTTTTTCACTTAGGCGAACTTTATGAAATGAAATGAATGGCTAATGGATGATTTTGAGTACTTAGGCTTTTAGATCATTGGGCCGAGGGCCCGGTCCCTCTAGAAGTCAGAGAAATGCTCTGAGCCCTTTTGATTTTCGAAGACCTTAATACTTAGGGAAAATTAGTGAAATCTTTAGGGAAAAATGTGAATGGAAGTTAGTTATTTAACCTTATCTTGCTTGAACTATATCAAGTGTAATGTTTGCCTTGCACTTGTGATAAAAGTAAAGATCAACACATTTAGAGACATAATTCATCACGAATAATTCTGCAACACCAGCTACCTACCCTACCTACTTTAGCCTGACATTTTTTCTTCTTTATTTGGGTGCACTTAGACTAGCAAACCCTTATCAACTCATCATTTTCTTTTACATGGCAAGCCTACCTAAGTCTGCACTTATTACATTCAAGGGCCCAGATTAAACTGTTGAGCTCCTTTTATTTACTCTATCTATCTATTTATCTGCCAAGTTTACACTGTTTGGTCAGATTTTATTCTCTATTCTACAACATGAAATTGAAAAATGAATGAGCCAAGTTGAAACCATTTGACTCTTCATAAATTGTGGCAAAGTTTAACAAGATGCACACAATTGCTTATTACAGAAAAGGAACTAGTAGTGGCATTTGGACTTGCACACTTTCCTGGTCTATTTTGTTTGGGGTTCATTTCTTTCACTTTTTGGACCACTTTATTCTTTTTACCCTTTGATTTTTCTTTTAGGGTATACCCTCTTTACATTTTTTTATTTTATTTTTTATTTTTTTGACAATATGGAAAACCTTTGCAACAAGAAAATGTATGAACATATTACAGAGGAAATATGACACCTATTGGTATAGGAGCATAACACTGGCTCCACTTGGGGATGGCTTTTCCTGGTGGAAAGTCAATAACAACAGGTCAAATGGCCTTCTGAATGACTTTGACTGTGCTCTAAAATCTCCTTCTGTTGGTTGCTTTATTGTATGTATGATAGTACACTTTTGAAGCTTAGAGCCTTCTCTTCGGGCTTCAACTTCAGCAAGTTACTATCCAATCCAAACTGTGACATTACCAAGGATATAATATGTACATGTTAAAGTAAGAATATCTCAAAAAGTTGGATCAATGTAGTGTTTCAACATCTGACCATTAACTGGCCCTTCTTCTGTTTCTATACCATCCATGTTCTTCAGAAAGTAAGTATTGTTCCCTTGTAAGGCCTGGATAATAAAATGTCCCTTCCATAGGAAGTCAAACTTCCCATGTTTTCCTTTGTCTTCTCCCTTGGAATCCCATCTTAAAACTTCATCTCCAAGGTAGAAATCTTCTGTCTTATTTCCCTTATCAAAAATTTTCTTAAGTTTCTCTTGTACTACTTGGGATCTTTGATACACTTCTTTTCTGGTCTACTGCAGATGGATGGTTTGGTTAATTCTCCTTTGAATATCATTGGGCTCCACTTGAGATTCCTGAAGTAGTTTCATTACAAGAAATCCTAAGGATGAAGCAAATACAACCTCCATACCATAGACTAGTTCAGAAGGACTAGTTCCAATAGATTTCTTTGTAGTGAGTCTGTCTGCCCATAGTGCATTAGTAAGTTTCTTGTGCCAATTTTTCTTGTTTTCTTCCAATAATTTTTTAATGATATTAATTAGGATTTTATTGGAAGACTCAGCTAGACCATTACCTTGAGGGTAATAGGCTGTGGAATGGCCTAAAGTGATATGATATTTGTTACGAAAACTTATCATTTTCTTGGATTTGAAGGCAACAACATTATCAGTTATGATTTTTTCAAGATAGCCAAATCTAGACAGTATGTTGGTTTCTAAGAATCCTATAATGACTGTGTCATTGGCTTTCCTGGAAGGAATGACTTCTATCCATTTGGTGAAATAGTCTGTGCCAGTTAGAATCCATTTATGTTGGCCAGGAGAGGGAGGGTGGATTTCTCCAATGAAGTCCAGACCCCATTGTTGGAAGGGATTTTCAGTGGAAATTGGTCTCAGGGGTAAGGGTAACAGTTTTCTCTTGCCTTCGAAAATTTGACATTTGTGGCAAGCAGTGAAAAATTTCTTTACATCAGCGAACAATGTTGGCCAATGAAATCCAGCCCTCAGGATTTTGTCTGCAATTGATTTCCAGTAAAGGTGTCCACCACAGTCTTCTGCATGAAATTCTTTGAGAACCTTGTCAGCTTCTTCTTTTACTAAACAATTCAATAGAATACCTTCATGATTTTTCCAAAAAAGAACATTATCTAAAATACAAAATCTTAAAGATTTCATCTTTAAAAACCTTTTATTTGTTCTGGATAACACTGGAGGAGCCTGCAGGTTTAATAGTACACAAATTATATCAGCATACCAAGGTGAATCTAAGAAGGCTTGGCTGATTTGTGGAGTCACCATCTCCTCTTCTTTATCCAGTTCATTAATATCCAGAGCTTGGAAATTTTTTCAGTCATGAGTTTTGCTAATCCTTGTCATTTTATAAGCTTTGTGGGTTTTATTTCAATATCATATTCCAATATAGTAGCAATCCATTTACCTCGTCTGCCTTCAATTCCATCCTGGGTCAAGATGTCTTTGACAACAACGTTTGGTACATAGGCTATTACATGGGAGTACAATAAGTAGGCTCTAAAGTCTTTAATAGCTTTCACAAGTGAATAGGCTTGTTTTTCCATGATTTTGTACTTTAATGGTGCATCCCTTAGTGTTTTACTAAAAAAGGCTATGGGTTTCTCACATCCTTGATCATCCTTTTTCAGTAAAACAACAGCGATGGTGTGTTCTAATGAAAATGAAAATATTGTGAAGTCTCTATCAAACTTTGGACTTGTTAGGACCGTGTGTTCTAGTCAAAGCCATTTTAATTTCTTCAAATGCTTGTTTGGTGATCCAGACTTAAACAGGAACACAACAAATTATAGAGATAACCATATACACAAAGATGCAGCGGAAATAATACTTCATTTCATTAATGGAAAATACTGAAA
>APFE030498932.1:840-28687 GCA_000404065.3 Pinus taeda | reverse complement strand
AACTCCCCCAGGGAAGGACCCATTGAAGAAATTATAGCTGATGTCAAGGATTCTCAGACTGGAAAGATTGAAAATGACTTCTGGCAATGGCCCGCAAAACTGGTTGTCTGATATTTTGAAGCTCAAAATGTGGATAAGAAATTGGACTTTGTGTGATATCGTGCCAGTGAGGTTTTTGCTTGATAGATCCAATGCAACCACCTTAGACTTATTGTTGCATGTAATTCCAGTCCATGAACAATGAGACACGGACATATTATTCACTGCATATTTCCAGTCTGATAGTTTGCCTAAGCTGTCTACAAACCCTGATTTGAGTGCCAATAGGGCATGGACCTCCCCAGGCACTTCATTGCTAAAGACAGTCTGTAAAACAAATACAACTAATAAAAAGCAGAAATAGAGTAATCCAACACACCTTATTTTTGGCCTTTAAACCCATCATTCCAATCTCAGGTTTGTCCAGCTTCTCTCTATTTTATCTTAGTCACTCCGATATATACTCACTGTATATACCACCCTCCACGTTACAAACAGCACGATCAGCAGTTTCACCGTCTGTGGCCAATACCCACTTCATCAAACTTCTCCCTCGTAATTCCTAACGATTCTATGCATCACTGGTGCACCACCCACATCTCTCTTTCCTTAACATATACTCATTGAATATACCCACATGGCATATCACAACACTGATCAGTTTTCACAGACCCCACTTAATCAGAATGCCTCCATGCATTGCCCGCATTCAACAGCAGAAATTTACAGTTCTCAACCATCACCATAAACTATACTCTGTTCAGAGACTGATTATATATACCATCTTCCATACTGCACTCTGTTCTGCCTGGAAACTAGCATGTACTCAGAGTGCATACCCCATTCCAAACTTGGAATGCACTGGTCACACTGTATTGAAAATGAACATTCTCTGAGCAATTCTGTGATGTTAGACTGATAAATCCCCACCATGAACACCATCATTGGTCCTTCAATACTGCCATTAATTACAGAACATGGACTCCATGGATTCAAACCGCGTTACATTCAATAAAACATTGGAATTCTCCCCTATACGGCACGAATTTTCCCCAAAAACAGCCAGATTGTTGGCTGGAATTTGATTACAACGTCTACGTGAAGTGTGCGGATCCACCCTGAAAAATTAAATTAATAAATGGTCTACGTAAATTATGGGATCTCTCTTGCAAGCCCGAGGAGGATGCATTAAATGGCTGCTATTTGGTCTCACTGAAGAAAGGTGGCGGAGCCCCAACTGAGTCATAACTTTCGTCCATTTTACTACATGTCAAATCTGCAGGGGTTAAATTTTGTCAAAATTAAGATATAGGATTCTAACCTAGGTTTTTTACTTTTGATAATTAAACTTGGGCTTAAAAGTTCATCTTATAACTTTTGAATTTGGCATTTATGACCATTAACAAAATTTATTTATTATTTCTTCTAAGGATTTTTATATATTAATTTATTAGATTTGAATCATATAATATAATTTAATTTATTAATTGATAATTTAAATAATATATTTTTATATATTTAAAATTTATCGACTAATTTTAATTATTAAACCACAACCTCACAACAACTTAATTTTGATTAGGATTAAAAATCATTATTAAATAAAATTTCAGTATAAGATGAAGGATGTAATTAGTTTATAGAAGAAATAGACTTTTTCATCAAAATTTTGTAAAACAATTTCAAGAAAGAATGTAATTTTTTGTTTGATTTTTTGTTGTTTAAAATGCATAGAAATCTACAAATTAAATAACTTAAACTAGAGTTTTTAAAAATCTATGCCCAATTTTAATTACAATTAACCAAAAAAAATATTCTGAAGAAAAAAAGAAAAAAAAAAGCCATTTAGGCGATAAGTTAGACTATACAAAAATTATTATTAAATAAAAATGTCATATAAAATTAATTATTAAATAAAAATTATCATCCCACTAACACAACCTGTTGAGGATGGGCCTCGTTAGCAAGGTGACCCAAGATCAAACCTCACGTGGGTGGTTGTGCCCTGTGGTAGGGGGAGGAGACATTGGTAGGGGGAGGAGACATGCTAAAAAATTCCAGTCAACTAAAGGCTGGTGTGGCCCAGGCCAGGTGTGAATTGTCGTCCCACTAACACAACCCATTGAGTATGAGCCTCATCAACAAGGCAACCTAGGATCAAACCTCACGTGGGTGGATGTGCCTTGTGGTAGGGGGAGGAGACATGTTAAAAAAATACAGTCAACTAAAGGCTGGTGTGGCCTAGACCGGGTGTGATCCCTAAGTGACTTTGACGGTTTAGATGCCCCTTGGTTCCTAAGCCAAAGGTCAAGCCTAGAGAATAATAGATCACTTAACAAACAAAAATTTATTAAATGAGAATTGTGTATAAAATTAGAACACATTTTGAATTATATAACACAATTTTATTTATTAAATCATAATACGAAAATTGCATATAAAATTATAACACATTTTGAATTATATAACATAATTTTATTTATTAAATCATAATTTCAACAACGTCTCTTTTTTTGGGTATCATCTCTAGTATTTAAATCACTATAATCTAACCAGATTATTTTTTTTGCTCTGAAAATCATGGAAATTTCGGGCAGGAATTTTTCTAAATCTAAGTATTTTTCTAAATCCAAGTTATAGCTGTCAAACTTCAATATTTTGGGTGCCCTAGAGGTTTCTGATAGCGTTGAATCCATTTCCACCCACCATAAAAAACAGGATTTAAACACTCTCAGTGGAAGATTTTTTGAATTTTTTTTCCTTGATTCTCGTCACTTTTAGCCGTACGGGCAATTCCTCCACCTCTGTAGATGACTCCATTTAGATCTAATGGCCTAATTTCAATTATTAAATCAAAACTTCAAAATAAATTACTTTTAATTAAAAAATATTATTAAATAAAATTTTTATATATAATTAATAGACATGTTTAAGTTGGTGACAATTTCACCTTGACGTGGTCCGAATTCCGTGATTTTTTTCAAAAGAAAAAACTCACATTATGAGTGTTTCCGGAGCACCTAAAATTTTGAAACTTTACAACTGCAACCTGGATCTCCGAAAAAATAGTCATATCTCATCAAAATCCTACTGGAAAAACTATTATTTTCTTAGCAAAATCATAGCTTATTTATATAAAATTACAACACATATCTATCTATTTCGTATAAAATTACAACATATCTATCTATTAAATTTGAATTGAGTTGTCAACATATCTATCTATTAAATTTGAATTGAGTTGTCAACATATCTATCTATTAAATTTGAATCGAGTTGTCTTTAGTGCCACCTTTTGGAAACTTTCCTGGTTGGGTTTTCCGACCTATTTTCTCTAAAATATCGCAGGAATGTTTTGAAATCACAAGTTTGATAGGGTTTATCAGGGTGCTAAATGCATATATATACAGTAAAAAATCCAGTTTAAATAACACAAATCAAGATTTCACCTCAATTTTTTTCACTAGATTCTGGCAACAAAACCTCCGAAAAGTCAAACTAAAGACAACTCCAATTTGAATTTCATTATTTAATTATCTTAATTTTTAACAAATTTGTATTAAATACTAAATAAAATTAATTAGAAAATATATCTCAAAAAAACTCAACACTTAAACTACCATATTTTATAGTTTAAATTCAATTACTTAATTTTAATAATTAAACCATAATTTAATAAATAGCTTAATTTTAATAATAATATTTTATATAGGCGTAGTCTAACTTATAGAGAAAATAGTCTAATAAAATTGTGATTTGTTGTTGTTTAAGATATATTTTTGAATAAGGTATAGATCTTAGACCTTTGAAAAAATTTGGGCACTCAAAATTCTTTTTTTTTTTTTTTGTTTTACAAATTGAACAATTTTAAAGCTCGAATTTTAAAAAATATCTTCCCATTTTTCATAAAATTAAACTAGAAAAAAATGTTTAAAAACCATTTTATTTCATATATAAATTAATATTTTATATAATTTTATATAAGTATTTACGTAATTTTATATTAGTATTTAGGTAATTACAACTTAAGGCGTTTCCCACTGAAATGAACTCCCCCAAATGCCTTTCTGTCCTAATCTTAACCGTTAGATCTCTTGTTAGACGATTAAACAAAAATCAGCCGTCTGATTAAAAAACCTTAAAAAACGTTTCACTTTCCCTTGACATCTATGCGCCCAACTCTCTGTCTGTTTGTATAGTCGAATCGGCGTTATAGTCGAATCGGCATTGGCAATGGCATCCCCTGTATCCTCCTGCCCCCAAAACCCTTCTGAAACTGAAATCTGGACAGAAATCTAGACTGCAAGGTTGGAACTCTTCCTGGTGTGAGCCGGGAAGCCGGGGGAGTTTCGGTTTGTTGCAGGCGACAGGAAGTGGAAGATGCAATGACGATCCTGTCGTAGATCCTGCCAGGCTTCCAGTGCAGAGCAGAGGGCAAATTATGTGCCGCGTCCTCGAAGTCGTTAGCATAAATTCAGACTGGTGGTCGAATGACAGTCGGACAAATAGGGTTTCTTTTTCGGCGAATGGTTTTAGACTGGTAAAGGCCCTCCTTGTATTCCTTCCGCAAAATGATTAAAAATGAAAAAATAATATTGGCTAACGGTTTTGGACTGGTAAAGCCCTCCCTGTATTCCTTCGGCATACTTAAAAATGAAAAAAAATATTTATTTTTATTAATGTTAGTCGGTCAATAAGACTAAAAAATACCACTGGTTTTATGACACACCGTGAGATTATAACAGGTTTCATGACAATTTGTGGAAATCTGATCAACGACTTCCCAAAACTGGAAAATAAAAATAAACAAATGATTCAGATTAAAAATAGCACAAATTTTCTGATACTGAAAATACCACTGGTTTTATGACACTAATAATGTAATTGGATTCATAACATTTTGGGGAAGTTTGAGTTAAAATTTCACCAAATTAGAAAATAAAAATAAATCAGACTGATTTATTTTAAATAGGATTTAACGTCAGTTCATAGTCATTTAATTTCTTTTTATTTTTTAGATTGTTATTTTGGCTGACGTGAATAAAATTTAAATTTTGATAGTAATCGGACATTGTAAATTTTGATAGTAGCTGGACATTGTTACATATTATACTGGATTGTAGAATAAGCCCCTAGCTCAATAAATAATTCATACTAAAATTAACACAATTTTTCATATACCAGAAAGTAAGACTGGTTTTATGACACAGAGTGTGATTGGTTTCATAACATTTTGTGAAAGTCTGACAACGATTTTCCCAAACTAGAAAATAAAAATAAACAAATGATAGAGAGTAAAAATAGCACAGGTTTTCTAAGGCTGAAAATACCACTGGTTTTATGACATAATCAATGTGTAATTGGTTTCATAGCATTTTCTGGAAGTTTCCTACACTAGAAAATAAAAACGAAAAAATGATTCAAACTAAAAATAGCACAGGTTTTCTGTGGCTGGAAAATACCACTGGTTTTATGACACGGGTTTCCTAACATTTTAGGGACGTCTGAGCCATGACTGCCCCAAACTAGAAAACAACCAATTCTAATAATAGCACAGGTTTTCTCACAAATTGTGAGCGTAAGTGTTTTCATAACATTATCTGAAATGTGGGCAACGACTTCCCTAAATTAGAAAACAAAAATAAACAAATGATTGTTACAAAAAATACCCGAGGTTTTATACATGACCTTCATAACCATCAGCATACCCATAATCCCCTGATTCAGCACCACAGCTACCCTTCATAACAATCAGCATACCCATAATCACCTGATTCAGCACCACAGCTACCCTTCATAACCATGAGCATACCCATAATCACCCGATTCAGCACCATAGCTACCCTTCCTGATAAACCATGGCAAGAAGATTAAGAATCTTGGATGTAGTTCTTAGCCTTTGCTTTCTTGTTAGCTTAAGTGGTACCAAAGCATATGTCCCTGAGTCTCCTTGGATACATAGTGGGAAAATTAAAGACGCTATTCTCTTTGGAAAGCAGATGGATACTATTAGATACAATAGTGTACTTGATGGTTGTGCATTGAAGAAAGATCTTGAACTTTTTCCTTATGGGGACGGGACAGACATTGGAGAAAGAGGGTTAAATTTGAGTGGTGGACAAAAATAGAGAATACAGATTGCCCGTGCTTTATATCAAGATGTAGACATTTATATTTTTGATGACCCTTTTAGTGCTGTGGATGCACATACCGGAAAACATATTTTCCAAGTATGTTTCTCTTATCCTTTACATACTGTAGGTTTGCTAAATTAATTAGTTTTAATGTTTTGATGGAATGATGAAGCTCTGCAGTAGTACTCTGCAATTCATTGTTCAATCTGGATAATATACATTGCTGGTTGTGCCAGTGCAAATTCACGTCCATAAACATCTAAGAAATTAGACTTGCTTGTTATAGGAATGCATATTTGGTATTTTGGGTTCAAAGACTGTAGTCTATGTAACTCATCAAGTGGAGTTTTTACCCTCTGCTGACATCATTCTGGTAGGTTTGAATTTCTTTCATCCTGTTCTAGTGATATTAAAATTTTCAATGTAATTGGTAAAGGGACAGTGGGTTTATTGATCATTTATTGAGAGGAGGAGATGAGTGATCCATATTTTGTTGATGTAAATGATATTCTTCACAGGTAATGTGAGATGGTGAAATTACTCAGGTTGGTAGATATGATGACATCTTACAATCAGGCACACATTTTGTGGAATTAGTTAGTGCACATCAGAAAGCTTTGAAAACTATTTCTGTTATGGAGAAATCTGAAGTGTACACATCAGAGAGATTTGTTGAAATCTCATGTCCTGGCAATACAGCTGCAGTGAAAAATGTTACTGCCAGTGACACACTGGAGCAGTGCGGTGTTCAGAACTCAATAGATGTAGAGGAAGAGGTTGAACAAGAAAACCACAAAGAAAAATTGGATAAAGAGAATAAAAATCATAGCTTGTACAAGAAGAAGAAAGAGAGAGAGGCAGGGTAAGCATGTCTATACTCGTCTTACATTACTGCTACATACAATGGTACTTTGATACCTATAATACTACTGGCCCAAATAATAAGTCAGCGGCTTCAAATATGTAGTAACCTTTGGATGACATCGGAAGCCTCTACAAAAGAAAATGAGAGTTCCCCTATGAGAAAGTCCCTTTTCATTCTGGTTTATGTTGCTTTGACATTAAGCAACTCCCATAAAAGTTCAACACATTCACTATGATAAAAGTTCAACACCCACTGACAAAAGTATAAAGTGTCTTTTTTAAATGAAAAGTATAAAGTATCTTTTTTAAATGAAAAGTATAAATTGTCTTGTTTAAATGAAAAGTTTAGAATGCACGTGATTGATTATACGAGTGGCTCTTAAATTAAAATTGAAACTTTGAAAACAATAAAGTGTCTTCTTTAAATGAAAATTATAAATTGTCTTGTTTAAATGAAAAGTTGTGTCTTGTTTAAATGAACTTTGAAAACAATAAAGTGTCTTCTTTAAGTGAAAATTATAAATTGTCTTGTTTAAATGAAAAGTTGTGTCTTGTTTAAATGAAAAGTTTAGAATGCACGTGATTGATTATAAGAGTGGCTCTCAAATTAAAATTGAAACTTTGAAAACAATTCCATGAAAGTACAGGGAGTTATCTCCTTTGTATGAAAGTATAGGGAGTTATCTCCTTAGTTTAATGTTCTTTCCATGCCAATTAAAATGTAATGAGGGATCATTCCAAACTTTCTATAGAATTCATATTATGCTTTCTCCCCCATTTAAAACTTTTTCATCATTACTAAGGGTTTAGGTTTTAGTGGAGTGAAATTTGGAACTTAAGACCATTGAAAGATCAAAAGTGTTAGAATTGGCAGCTAGGGCCAAATTCCACCTTCGGACAATTTATTTGATGGAGATGATGATTGCATTAAATTTCACTTTATGAGAGAGAAGATAATTGTTGGGAATACTTTTTGTAACCTACTTGTTGGCCATACTTTCTATAAAATAATCTAATAAAAATAATAAATCATTTTCACAAAACCGCTATTCTTGATCGTTTTTGTTGCAAATTCAATTGCTTGCCAATGTTAAATACTTACAAAATGGAAAAAAGTATAGGTATAATGAAAATGATGAGCACATTTTTATCACATAATTTGCCAACTAAAACCAGAGAACCATGTTTAAAATTTAAAAGTGATAGATTGTAAAGGAAATAAATAAAACATAATCCCGATTGTAACAAATTCGCTGTAAATTTTTGTCCGTGGAATATTTATTTGCATAATGAAAAAGGCAATATGGGAGATTCCAATCACATTCCAAGGCATTTTTTAAAATGTGGATGTGACAAAAGGTTGTTGTGGAAGGTGCTGTTTGTATATGGGAAATTTCTTGATCATTGGTATAATCCTAATGTTGATAAATATGTCTACTAAGTGGTTCCAGTTAATGGGGCATTGATTTGAGCGTTGAATATACTTTTATTCTTTATCAAAGTATTCTTTTGTTGTATTTGTGTTCTTCAATTTATGCCTTACTTTTATTCTTTTATCAATATTCTTTTGTTGTATTTGTGTTCTTCAATTTATGCCTTACGGCGTTTCCTTTGCAACATCTGGTGCAAATGCTAGTTATTTTAATAAGCGGAATAGATTAAATGAACTTTCTAACATCAATTTTTTTTTAAATAAAAATAATTTTACCTTTTTAATTTTAATAGAATAGATTGAATATTTTTTAAGGGATAAGTATGAATATGGATGACATAAAGGATTAAATGGGAAATAAAATGGGTAATTATAAGAAAATGGAAAAAAATCGGAGAAAATGTAATTTTGAAACCTGATAAAATAAAAGATTATATGGGAAATAAAATAGGTAATTATAAGAAAAGAGAAAAAAAATTGAAACAGCATAAATTAATAAATATTTAAATACATAACATTAAATTTTTGATTTTTTTGCGAAATGTATTTCAAATTTTAAAATATATTCAATATATAATTATAATAATATCATTTTTAAAAAATAGTTAAAAAATTTAAAATGTAAATTTGAATTTTCTTTCAATTTATAATAAGTATTAAGTTATTTAGAGGCACATTTAGGTTAGATTAATTTAAAATTAAAATTTTGAACGAGTCAATTTCTAGCCAAATAACATATGGTCTTTATCAAATCTCACATATGATTTTATTATTTAAGAGTTAGATGCTCATGGTGACTTGTTAATAAATAATCTTTAAATCAACAAATATATAAATATTAATTGATTTAATATTGAAAGTACATGTAGCTTTTATTCTAAAGACAATAAATTTTAAAAACCTTACCAGATTTAGATGCATAATAAATGGACCAATCTTTACGGTATGTAGAAAAATGTATAGGTTATTTTGTCAATAATTTATATGCATATATAAATATTGATGAATTTTTCACTATGAATTCTTGGTTATATTTTACAAAATTATTAAAACCTTGTAAAATCTTAGCTAATCCTTGATAATGTATACAGGCATATATATTAATAAGGAAAAATTAATTTAACTATTAATAAGTTCATTTTCCATGTTGCTGAAAAGGAAACATCATGGGTAATTTGGTTGAAGTTCTTCCTATACATTGTTCCAAATCATTTTGCATGTCTATGTCATATTTTGCCACAAAGGTCTTATTATATCCAAAGGAAACTAGTTTAAGAGGCACCCCAAAGGTCTGCTATGTTGAACTAAAGAGGCTCTTTTGCTAAGACTTGTTCTTGACACATCCAGACAACTCAATTATATTGTGTAATTATTATTGTAGAGGTTTCACATGAAAATAAGTTCTATGAATAACTATACCAAAATCACAAATCCTTACATCAAATTCTTTTGGTTTCTTATACATTACTTGTCTCCAAGGTAGATATTTCTCCAATTACTCGACTTCACATAAACCAACAACTTCTTCCTCACTATATGTAGGCATTTCACCTCCTTTTAGGATCGTAATTACACCTTATTCTATAGTGCACAACTCTAATAGTGTTCATTTGGAAAATAATTCCTTCAAATTGCACAAAATGAAAAATGAAATCGAATGGAAGATAAATATACATTGAAACTTAATTTCCTACATGATAAACAAAAGATAATAACACAAATTCATTAAAAAGTTACAATTGGTGAGTTAAAAAATATAACACATAAATTTAAACAATAGCCTCTACATATTCAGCGCTTTGAAAAACATGTCACAAAAAAATCATCATTACTTCAAGAATGATAGTGCACTAAACAATATATCATTCTAAAGATGTAATAACTCACTACATGTAATGTTTTTTTAGTTTTGGCACTTCTCTTAGCTTAGCTACACATAGCTCATTTTTCTTTCTTAAAAACCAAGAAGTATTTTTAAAGAAAATATAAAATAAACATTAGTAGATTCTAAAAGGTGAAGACTCTTTAGTCACAACATAAATTGAAAGTATATAAAAAAAATAAAATAAAATAAACTTTCCTTGAAAAATCAAATATATAAATAAAATAATAATTATTATGAAAAGCACATTAAATGCCGATAAGATAATTAAAGTTATTTATTAATCCTAATATCATAATTTTCTCAAATAAACATGGCAAAAAGATAAACACCGCGATCTTTCACCCAACAAAGGTCTTTAACTTTAACTGAAACCCTTAAATACATAAAAATGATATGAAACCAATTATGTCGCAACAAAAACTTCAATTTAACATCAAATGAGAACTAAAAGCACTAAAGTAATCATAATTTTTAACCAAAATAAACCCAAAATTTTCAAACGTGGGAAAATGCTCCAAATGAAACAAACAAACAATCCATTAAAAGTGATTAAAAAAAACTTAATCTAATTGAAAAAACTTAATCTAATTGAAATGAGCCCATTCTGGCTTAGCAAAAGTCTTTTTAAATGGGTTATTTATCCTTTAATACTCAGAAACTATCTATGTGAAAAGATATATACTCAAGTCATCAAATTCTAACTTCATTTTCTATTACAAACAAGAAAGATATAAAGTATTAGTTAATTATCAGCACATCAATCTTAATAAAATTTGCATTAAGGACCATGGCTTTAATGTTACATGAAAAAATCAAACTATTGAACTTTTTCTTACCTCAAATGTAATCTCAAATTGGCATATAGTAATCTTGTTATGATAAATAATTTTGAACCTGTACTAAAAATAGAGGAACAACAAATTCAATAAAATAACATAAGCACATCATTGGAATTATTCCATTCACTATTCCTCACACTACCACTGGAACATGTATGTGTAAATAAGTGTTCCCTAGGCCTTCATATATATTGATTAGATAAAATCTTGTGGTATACCAATTTCCCAATTCTCATTGTGGTCCTCATTTTTTTTCATTCTGAACACAATCTTTTCCAAATGGACTATCATTTTGAGCCTCCAAACTATTATGTTCCATATCAAGTTTATTAGAGGAGTTTGTTATATTGATTTCACCCATTCTATCACAATCTTATTTCCAAAGAGCTAGTGCTCTTTCATAAAGAAATTGTTAATGTCATACTTTGTTACATATAATCTTCAACATGTTTCCATATGTTTATCAAGCTTGTTCCTCAACTTTGACTTTAAAAATGATAGTGCAATAAAAATCCACCCATCCTCCACTGATCCCAAAATCACAGTTTGAGAAAAATATGCTAATTTGAAATATTCTAATATATTTTCTTGTAAGTATTAGCTATGACCTAAAAAGTCTATACTCTTTTTACTATATCATACTCTAGAAGATTCTCCAAAAAAATAAATCATTTCCACATTGTTTCAGCGAAGTGTGTGGCTTGTTGAAATAATTTTGATGAACCCAAAATACCATGAACCTGTTCTCCATGTATTTGGACCTTATAACAAAAGTGATGCACCAAAGTTTTTAATTTAGCCATAAAATCATGTTCTAAAGTGTTTTGACATTGTTGGTTATTCCAATATTGAGGATACACCGCAACCATGGTCTCTAGCTATTCATCTTGAGGAAATTGTTCTCTTATCTCTGATGTTAGTGATTGTGCAATTTTTGTCAAGTTGTGTCTTACTAAAATTGCAACATTATCGAATAGGTACCTTGAAATGAGACACTCTTTGGTGAATTTTCATGTCTTATCAATACAATGGAAGGGAACCATATACCCATGCATTGCCATACATAAAATCCCTTTTCCATCAAAATTCAATTTTTTTTAGTATTTTCTGTATTGATGATTGTATTTGTAAACCATGGCCCTATAAAAGACTTTGACATCGTATAAAAATTATCCAATTAAATACATGCTAATTTTCTTGCATTTGTGTATTTTGCAATGTACATTGTGCAAGTTTGAGATATTTTCACAAGAACATTCATTTCACCTAGCATAGGAAGAATTCCACTCAATGTTAATATTGTCTCTGTGTTAGTTAGTTGAAAGAGAAGATCTCAAGCTTTGTCTACACTTAATTGACGTTCATACATCACCCCTACAAATAATTGATAGTCATTACATAGTCTTTCAGATGGTTCATTTAATGAGAACCATCTTGTATTGACATATTTTAGTAGCTTGTTTCCATTCATAACATCGTAATTTTTTTTGAAACTATGAAAATCATTTGGGACTACGACAAAATCATGCATAAGCCTTTCATTCAAGAAGTTTAAATTTTGAAATCAATGAAAATTTGCTCACTATTTTAAATGCAAGATTCATACTATGAGCTATACAAGGAATATTTAGCATATATAGTGAAGCTGGTAGTTGTTGTTTAACAAAAATGTCACTTCTTTATCCTTGTGTTATTAATGCTCCATTTTCTCTAACACATACCAACTTTTTTGAAATCGTTAAATTATCCATGCCACCAATTTCCTTCAAATTATTAATAGCAAGTTCATAAATATTTTAAGTTGTAGAATTCTCCCTCATTTTATGAATCTCAAGTAGATGTGAATGCCTAATATGGTCATCAACCATACTCATGCATATTCATGAAGTAGTATCAATAGTTGTAATCCCATCCAATGGCATTGACAAAAAACTAGCATTTGAAATCTTTTGTTTTATATCATTCTTTTTTGCTTGAGCTAAATATATTTCCCATACCCAATCATCTGCTATAGGCCAATGTGAAGGTGGAAAATTTGACACCTTAAGAAAATATAGGTATTTCATGTAATGTGGATAATATGTCATTAGATGGCATTTAGATAAGATATGAAATATGATGCTTTATTGTGTCATGTTGGATAACAAATTTCTTTCTACTATCTTTCCAAGTAGAGTTTTGATGGTTCCTCCACTTGCCTCAAGCCTTCCTCTATTTATTAAATATTTATTATAATCATCTTCAAATTTGACATGTTAGTGTTCCTTAGAATATTTCCATCTGATAAAACATTTTCTCCTCAATATTTACAATTTTCTTCTCATACATCTTTCTTGCATGCTTCTCTATGGTATCTAACTTATTTTGAAATTTCACTTTTTTACCAGTTTTCCAACTACATGCATTGCATCTAACTTCTCATGAACTTTCATTCTCATTTTTTCGAGGTACTTTTTTAATATATGGATATCTTGAGACCCAGTCTTCTTGCAAGTTTCTTCCTACATCCCATTGACCTTTTTTCACCTTTTTGTGAATGTGTTTTATCCTTTCCCAAGGAAAAACCTTCATCATCTTCATTTTCAATTTCTAGTGAAAATGCATTTATATCACTTTGATCACTATAGGAACATATTCTCTTATTTGTTATTTGGATATCGATTCGTTATCACAAGAGTTGGCATCTCCTTCAGTGATAGGTTGTTCAAATGACCTCAAAGCATGAAGAGAATGTGGATATTTGGATTGAGGCTTTTGAAAGTATGATAAAACATAATTTTGTTGTAATGTTTCTTCTCACCATAAGTGTTTGACATCTTACCTAATATTCCACAATTGAAATTTCAAATCTATTTAGAAACCAAAAATAAAACGTACATAGGAAAATAATATAAAATTACTACAATTCCTTCCAAGCATGGAATATATGTATGTATTTATATTTATTATAATTTTCATGAAACCAAATTCTATGACAAAACATGCATAGAAAAATAAAAGGCATAAAAAATAAGTTTGCATCAAGAAAAAGTCATTAAAACAAAGGGTCGATGGCAGGGGAATTAAGGAAGGAAGAATCAATTTCAAAGTATAGAAACTTCAATTAAGATATATATATATATATATATATTATATATATATATATTATATATATATTATATATATAATATATATATATATATATATATATATATATATATTACAAATTACACATTTTAGACTAAGTCATGCTACGTGAACACACACTTCTTAAAATGTGCTAAAATTTTCAAGGACAAGCATTTCATTTAATGGAAAATTGACAAATTATACGACACTAATTTTTTTTGCAAAAAAGATTATTAAGACAACAACATAATTCTCCGCAAATTGCATTTTTACTCTGAATAAAGACTCACAATGCTTATATGAATTTTGAGGGCTTCAATTCGATAAAAGAGTAAATTTTGAAATTGCATCCACATTTGGCCCAAAAGTGTAACTCATCTTCATGCATTCACCCTACTATATTTATTTTATATTTATTTGTTTTTAAGAAAAGAAATTGAGCTATGCCTAGGTAAGCGAAGAGAAAAATAGTTTATGCACTAGGTTTCTAATTATAATTTTGATGTCAAAACTAAAAGAACATCACATGTAATTAGTTGAGAATTAGTTGATAATTAGTTGAGAATGAAATTGTTAAGCGCATTATCATTCTTAAAGTGCAAATTATGATTTTGAAGTTAAAAATCCATTAATCATGATTGTTTTATGACATGTTTTTCCAAATAATGAACATGTAAATACTATTGTTTAAATTTATGTGTTATATTTCTGAACTCACCAATTGTAAATTTTAAATGAATACATTGTAATTTAATTAATTTAAAGTTTTGTTAATCAATGTAGCCACCTCGGATCCCATCAAATTTGAAGATTTTATTGTCCTCGCAATTTTTTTGAAGCTCTAGAGTGAAAGAAATTAAATTATTTTTGTACGCAATTAAAAAATTAAAATTGATTGAGAAGCATTGTATATGCCACATTTGCTTTTAATTAAAATCATTTTCGTACGCAAAATAATAATAAAAAAGTTGATCGAGGACCGTTATATATTTGCTTTTATTAAAATCATTTTCGTACACAATTTAATAACAAAAAAGTTGATCGAGGACCGTTATATAGGCCATATTTGCTTTTGATGTTTCGGAGACATTTCAAGCAATTTACACCATTCACTTTAAGGCTCAATTTATCACAATGTGATTAAATTTACCCCGTAAAATGAGAGGTCTGTTTGTTTAATTATTTTACATTTTCTTGCTTTGTTTTTTAAGTAAAAAATTATTAATTAGATTGTCTTTTATTATTATCTCTGGATATGGTAATAAGTTTTTGTCCAACCCCATATTAGTTTGAGTTCAACTAAAAAAATTAAAAAACTCTATAGTATACTATTACATATTGAAATATATGGTTTTTTAAAATAATTTAATTTGTTTATTTTCAATTTGATTGTTTATCAATTTGAATATGTTATTGCCTTTTACCTCTACTAATGTGCCCATTACTTCTATTAATTAACTAGAAGTACATAAATTACATCAAGGTGTAGGATGAACATTTAGGAGTAGTCTAACAAGGCGGAGGAATTGCCCGGTTTCTATCTCCACCCTGAAAAATGTTCGGTTCCGGCCACCGGCAATTCCTCTACCCTCTGCCACCTTTTGTGAGCTCCGCCACCCTCCACCACCATTCCAGCCGCCGTCGTTCCACATTAAATCGTGATATGATCTCGTCTGACAGAATTCTTGGATTCCGGCAAATTTTTGCCACTGAGAGTTAATGCTCATTTCAATTCGAATTTTCCCCAAACCGCGGGCTCTGCAGCTCCCCTAACCAATTCAACTCAGTGCATAATTTTCATACCTGCGCTCTGCAGCTCACTAGCTCACCAATTGACTCCGAGGGAAAACTCCACCCCGCGCTCTGCAACTCACCACCTAGACGACATATAGGCACTAAACCAAGCTCCCCATCACCAGGCGACAGACAGAGGCAAGTTCATTCATCCAACTCATTTTTGAATGCTCTTCAATCTTTCACTAGATAAAATAAAATCAAATACCATGAAATGTTAATGAACTCTTCTCACCTTCCCTGCTACACAAAAAATGAGAAATACATGAAAAAATGTGATTGCAATAATGTTTTCCATGTATTTCTCATTTTTTGTGTAGTAGGGTCCATCAAAAGTATGAAACATGGGTACTCCTTGGATGATGAATCAAAATTTTCATCCACTAAGTGTTGTCACTCGAAATTTGAGTAAACCCATAGTGAGATAAGTTTAAAATAAGAGTTGAAAAAATAGTTTTTATTTTTTCCATCTAAAATTTGATGATGTAATCTAATCTCATTTTATTATCTCCACTATTTTATAATTTCCTTAGGAGACCCATTTTGGACTTCAAAATTCCCCTAATGTTAGAAAATATAAAACTAGTAAAATCATATTTGTAAATATGGTTGATATATTTTCGTCTGTAGCATTTTCATTTTTCATTAGTTATTTGACACTATCTACCATATGTTATGTTACCATGAAGTCATTTATATTTATAATTTATATAATAATTTTATAAATATATTAAGTAAATGTGAAAAGGTAAAGATCGATTTAGTGATGCAAAAGTTGACACAATGTCACAATAATTAAATGTTTCCATTTTTTGTGCTAGATAATATGAGTCCGCATATATAAGTGGGTATTTAAGCCGTCTAAATTACCCAAGGAATAGACCAAGGCTGGATGTCTGGCCTACACTAGCCCTTAGCATGGGTAGATTTTTGCCCACTGAACTTCGAACCAACGAACTTTATACCACTGATTTTCTTAACAAAACACCATATCATCGTGGCTCAACTATCATAAACTAAATATTATCCATTTAATTTAATTATTGTGATTTCATTCCTTTTACGTCTTTAAAAAAATTATTTGATGCAGACAAACTTATATTCAAGTAGAATAGATTTAAATAAAAAATTAAAACTCTATGTTGTATTTCAAATGAGAAATCCACACAACATGTCCATAGGGTCTTGGATAGACAATGATCAGGTGCGTTGTTAAAGCACTCTTTGATGTGAAGTCACTAGTTCAATTCCCCGCCCCGATCAAGGTAATATATTGAACCGGATGAATATGTAGTACCACCAAAACTTAAAAAAAATAAAAGTCTACACAATATCATTTCAATTTCATTTTATTATATAACTATTTAAAATACCATTTGATTTATCCACAAATTAGTAATTTATGTAAATTTAGATTAAAAAATGTATTTTTGGCATAATTAAAATTAATAATTTAAATAATTGGCATAAATTAAATTATATATAAATAATTTTATATTTACATATTTTTTATAGCCCCCTATGGCAGCATCCCAGAAGACACTCAATTTTGCCAAACATATGATGAGATGGGAGGACCTAATGATGAAGAAGAGGATCATACAATAGCTAGAACATGGGTTGCTTATAAGAAAGTAAACAGCCTGCTTGCGCATCCTCTCCTTATCAGTCGAGCAACTAAAGTTCCTCGATGCTAACTTCGCATTAAAGATGTCTGAAGATTGTGAAAAGTGTTGTCTATGGGTAAACTGGGATTCATTAAGCATCCGGTATCTAAAAGTGAATTTGGTAAGCCTATATGTGATGAATTTAGAATCTGATTTATCCACAAATTAGTAATTTATGTAAATTTAGATTAAAAAATGTATTTTTGGCATAATTAAAGTTAAAAATTTAAATAATTGGCATAAATTAAATTATATATAAATAATTTTATATTTACATATTCTATATATATAAATTTAAAAATATAATGGAAAAGTGATAATGGTGAACAAATTTTTTTAAAATAATGAATGGCAGATTCCTTCACAGTGCGATATTGGTGCTTTAATTTAGTAAGTATTAATTTTTCCTTTCATACTTAGTATTAAGGTTGTTTAATAGTAAAGTTTATTTTCCTTTCATACTTTAGCTTTAAGGTTGGTTTCAATGAATAAGTTTATTTTTCATTTCTATTCTCTCTTCTAAATTTTAAGTTATCATATTTACTAATTATATTAATTAATTTAGAAATTATATTTTATTACTAAAATCAAGAAACTTTTTACCGGGTGCATGGTGTAGGTTACACATTATTTTTTTGGCACATCTATTTTTTGGCAAATAGATTTTTATAAAGATTGAAAATTAAAATAATAAAAAATAGTTTATTATTAAATTTTAAATATTTTTAAATTTAATAATAAACATGAATAATTTAATATAAATAATAATAGTTTTTTGTATTATACATAATTATTAATATTATATTATATAGATTTTTGAAATTATTCCATGATTATTTTTTCTCGATTAAAAAACTATTGTATTATATACTAAAACCATTATTACAATTTTACATTCTCACAGCTTGTCTGGGAAAAGATCCAGTTGCCTGGGGGAGAATTGGCACTTGAACAAGCAATACCTTGTGAGAATTCAAAAAAAAAAATATAGACTAAAAGAGGGCGAACCTGATCATTCCCACTCAGGGGTGATAGTAAACAGTAGACCAATCCCTCGCAGGGGAATACAGAAAAATTGACACAGAGTGGCCATCCAAACATTACGAGAACCGACCTTAAACAACAACGTTGGCATAGTACCACAATGACACATTAACACAGAAACAACTTGACACGAAGACATGCTAGAAACATTTTGACACATGGACAAAGCCAAAAAAGGAGTAGGCAAAATCCCTTCCAAGCATCATGACCTGAGACCTTGCAGCAGATTAGTCTTCCGGAACCTCCTCCACAATTGGGCACCATCCATATTCTTCCACTTCCTGAGCTTGGCCCTCCTTCGCTTCGGGCTTCGTCTGGACATCCTTCGTCTGAATGTGTGGTCTTTCCATTGCCTTCCCCTTGTCTGCGGAGGGTGTCTTCGTAGCCTTCACGACCTTGACTGGTGAGGTAAACTCATGATGTGCACTGGTTTCGCCCTTGTCTTGGGCTTCATCGATGAAAAGCACAGAGACGTGGGCATTGATCTGGGGGCAATTCAAAGGCTGTTGAAGGTGAAGACAACTGAACTGAAAAAAGGCGAAGACGAAGACCCAGGGGAGCTAGCTTCCAGATATTGGCTCTGCCTTGGAGAGTTAGCACCTCTTGTATGAGGGCAATGGAAATGGCAGTGACAGTGGGGAAAGGTCTCCACCTCGGCTGAAGGGCGCGAGGACCCTCCTCGGTTGGAGCCACGATGACTTAACATACGCTCCCGAGGCCTGACCATATTAACAGGGCTATACAGAGCCAAATTGGGATACAGAAAGCTGAGAGGATCGTGGACAGGCTGGGAATTCAAACCTGGGCTTGAATTTAACAGCACTAGAGGCGGCAGAAGAACCCCAAACCATACCCGAATGAACATGGTAACGCCTGTGTTGCCACCGTTTATAATGTCGCTGCCCTTACCTCGAAGCTCGCCCGCCATTAATATGGTCTGCAAGATTGCCGAGGAGCCGAGCTCTATTGCGTAGTCGAAAATGGACGGAGCGTAAATGCTCCTTTGCTGTCGTCCCTTGTCATTTAACCCAATCCACCGGGAATGTCCCTCTCCTCCGGCGTACAGGGCACCTCTACACATGGCGGGCAGGTGGCCTCCCCTACACACTCGTCCCATCACCTTGCTAGTGCCGCTCAGCACCCGCATCCGGGGAAATTTATCATGATTATTGATTACCTAAAGGATATAATTTATCACTGAAATTCAAGAAAACGCTCATTTTATTGTTTAGGGGTTGTAAGAGGTTACATATTATTTCTTGAGAAATGGATTTTACAAAGTTGAAATTAAAATAACAAAAATATGTATTATAATTAGATATTAAATTTACAAACGTATCATGATTATTGATATTTCAAAGAGTATAATTTATCATGGAAATTTAAATAGACATTTTTTTTAATTGTTCACGGCGCAGGTATGAGATTAGCCATCCTTTTTGCCAAATGGATTTTACAAAGTTAAAATAACAAATATATTTAGTTTTTTTTTGTTTTTTAAGGTATTGGGTGTTCTCTGTGATTTGGCATCTAACATGTGGCTTAAGTAGCAATTAAATAACACTGGATTATTTAAGTCACAATATTGTAAAATTTTACTCAAACATTTATTAACTGGTGCTTTAAAATACATTAACATAATACCTTATCACCATCTATTCCACACTATATAAACACTAATAATAAATTATACATAAATTAAATAATTTTATTTTACACTATATTAAAATATTTTACCATTAATTTAAATTTTTATTCATTACATTAAATAAATATAATCAATTTTAAAATATTTTAAATTTAGAAATCAAATATATTAATTTTAAATTCAAATTAATATGCCCCCAATTAAAGGGTATTAGCCATTAAAGAACAAGATGCTTACAACAAAACAAACCATTATTTAATTTTGAAACGTGCATGTCAAATTGTGAGAACATCTATTAAAAATGAGAGCTTTGACGTCTATTTCAACTCTGCTCGTGGTCAATATCGCCTTTTATATTATAATAATAATAAATCTTTATTTAATGGCCTGTTAGGAGTAGTCTACCTAGGCGAAGGAATGGCCCGTTTTCCGTCACCGGCCAGAAAATCGTCCTGCTCCGGCCACCGGCAATCCCTCCGCCATCCGCCACCCTTCTTCTCTGCCACCCTCCCTTAGCATTTCTGATTTTATCCTGACATTCCCTGACAAAATCATCGATTGCAGCTGGAGGGCCTGACATCCCCTGACAGATCGAGGACGAGCTGGAATTGCAACCACAAGAAGTTATTGCCGGTTCCAATTCGAATTGAGAAAATGGTCACCCGCGGGCTGCTCTCCAATTCGATTCGGCGCCTCCCGCTCTGCAATTTCACTCTGCAACTCGCCACCCAGGTACTCTTCGCTAAACCTATTAGCATCCTCTGCTAAAACAATGGCGTGCTGAGCATGAGGCCTATCAATGAGGCTTATTGTATTCTTCAAGCGTGCTATTAGATTTTTCAAGCTGTATCCTACTTTCCCATGCCTCTGGCTCTCAGTCAAGTATCCCTCGGCTTGCCGGGTTTTCCCAAATCTCTCGTAATACAGTTGAGGTAGGGAAGCAATGGAAATAGGGGCTCATCTTCCTTCTCCACTTCATTGTATTTACCTTGATTGGAAAACAACATACTTTCCTCATCATAAAACTTGGCTAACATTCTGAAAGAACCGTCTACAATGAACTAATGAAGGAAAGGCGCGGAAAGCAAAACCGTGATATATAATTTATAAATACATTTTTCGTTAGAGGAAACTTTCATATATAATTACCTGTAGGTTGGAGCATATTAGAATTAACTTTAATACAGGTTAGATAATAACAGATTATTGATCTAGCACTTGCAGGAGATCAATAGGCTTATAGCCTTAGAGACTTATCGGTTGGGTATTCTTCCACCTTCTCGCATGTTTTCAACTGTTTTGGTGTTCTTCCATTCCCTTATATGTTCCAGCCTGGTTTATCTAGGCTTCATCACACTTGAAGCCATGCCTATGCAAGAGACTAGAATTGTGATGTAAGTAGAGTATAACATAGGATATAATTGCAACTTTTGCAAAAGGGTAATTTGGAAAGTAGGAGTCGGAATTAGATTTTTCCCAAAAAAAACATCTTTTGTAACTTGCAGGCATTTTAGTGCACTTTCAATCGTTAGGTGAAAATATGATCTCTGTCTTCAGTGTAGCTTGCACAACAGTTAGTGGGAAATGGAATAACAAGATGTACCTTGGTTGTTTAGTATGCCAATCGGGTCTTTGAGTTTTAGTTTTTGTGTGCAATGCAATTTTGAGTGCAACTTCTCTACGATCACCTCTATACAGGCCACTCAACCTAACTAATCTGGTCTAACAATCCTTCTCCATGAAATTCATAGAAACACACAAAAATTGAAACTCTCTGCTATCAAATACTGGGAACAAAGAAACTGAATCAGTAAAGCTTCCATTGAAACAGGGTAATGGGCAAAACAATTTTATAAGAAACCTTAAGGGCTTGAACTGCTGCTTTCACTAGTGCTCTTGGTGTTTGTGTTGGTATTGAAGATTTCATTGCCTTTTATAATTTATAAATACTTTTTTCATTAGAGGAAACTTTCATAGATAATTGCCTGTAGGTTGGAGCATATTAGAATTAACTTTAATACAGGTTAGATAATAATAGATTATTCATCTAGCACTTGTAGGAGATCAATAGGCTTATAGCCTTAGAGACTTATCGGTTGGGTATTCTTCCACCTTCTCGCATGTTTTCAGCTGTTTTGGTGTTATTCCATTCCCTTATATGTTCCAACCAGGTTTATCTAGGCTTCATCACACTTGAAGCCACGCCTATGTAAGAGACTAGAATTGTGATGTAAGTAGAGTATAACATAGGATATAATTGCAAATTTTGCAAAAGGGCAATTTGGAAAGTGCTTTTATGAGCAATATTGTAACAGTTAATCATAATCATCAAAAAATTGTGAGCAATATAAAGAATGCTCCTATAAAGAGAATCGTAACAACTGGACAATGATATCCAAAATTGCTAATTAATCAGTGCCTACCTCTCTCGCCATAATAAATACATTGCCAAATAAGCATGAAATTACATTTAAGCGCCCAGTTTTGCCGAGTCGGAATTAGATTTTTCGAAGAAAAAAAACATCTTTTGTAACTTGCAGGCATGTTAGTGCACTTTCAATCGTTAGGTGAAAATATGATCTATGTCTTCAATGTAGCTTGCACAACAGTTAGTGGGAAATGGAATAACAAGATGTACCTTTGCTGTTCAGTATGCCAATCAGGTCTTTGAGTTTTAGTTTTTGTGTTCAATGCAATTTTGAGTGCAACTTGTCTACGATCACCTCTATACAGGCCACTCAACCTAACTAATCTAGTCTAACAATCCTTCTCCATGAAATTCATAGAAACACATAGAAATTGAAACTCTCTGCTATCAAATACTGGGAACAAAGAAACTGAATTAGTAAAGCTTCCAACCATTGAAACAGGGTAATGGGCAAAACAATTTTATAAGAAGCCTCAAGGGTTCAACAATAAGAATGTTGGGAAATGATGACGCTGTACAGGATGGTATTTATGACACACCATAATACACTATAATTCTCCCCCCTTTAGTGTAATTGTACCTTTGTGAGGGGACTAATATACAGAAATGTTTGAGAATAATGAAGCAATATGTTCACTGTGATCTGAATTAATCTATTCACACATCCCAAAATAAGGGAATCTGTACTTACCATCAACAAACACACCAAAGAATGATGTGAATTAGTCTATGATCAGAATTATTCCTATTCACACATAAAAAAATAAGGGAACTGCATACAATATTCACTTCCTTGAGTGAGGACAAACCAACACCGCAAACACAAGTGAAGTTCACTCCAAAATTGCACTGAAATGACTTGTGACTACATAATTATATACATGAAATTATCTCCTTGGATGAAGTTTTGACTAAGCTAACCTGTGATATAAAGGACTTATTTTCATGTTCTCTCTGTAGCTAGAGAGGCAGGGGATGTTCATTAACTACTCCTTTGGATTTGCAACATTACTAATTTGAGTCTGTGGCTGTAAGGTTAATGCATTTCTCTATTTTCTACCTATGGCCTATTTATGAGATATAATTCTATGTGTACTCAAGTAATAATATCTGACCTCTGACCTCTGACCTTTGTTCTATGTCTTGTACAAAGATCTTTGTCTTCAGTGTAGCTTGCACAACAGTTAGTGGGCAATGGAATAACAAGATGCACCTTTGTTGTTCAATATGCCAATCAGGTCTTTGAGTTTTAGTTTTTGTGTTCAATGCAATTCTGAGTGCAACTTCTCTACGATCACCTCTATACTCACCATTCTTCTGAAGGCATGTGAAGTTGGTGTTATTTGTAGAAACTAGAAATAACAATATCAAAGCCTCCATTCTAGATTGGTCCACTGCTTGGCTGCTTGCTTGCAATGCTAATTGAGTAGACAGAGCTGTATTTAACAGAGGCACTCCATATTTGTTATGAAGTTGAGTTTATCTTCTGCCCTGAGGATCATAGCCTTTGAGATTTGTGGGTTTATGTTGAGTGAATTCTAGAAGCAATTTCCAAGTATTCTTGGAGATATTATGTTGGGAATGTTCCTGTACAAGTCACAACACTAATGAAGCAATTGAAATTTTCCAGCCAATAGCAATCTCCAGGCTTCTATAATTGTGTTTAGAGCAAGGTTATTTTGTCTAGTTGAACCTTCTATCAACCACATGCAGAAAGTTCAATTGGAACACACTGTGTAAATGATACAAAGCATAGACCAAGATTCAACCTAGACCATGCCCTTAATGCCATTCTTGAATAGAAAGCTAATGCTCACTACTATGTTGGGAATCTTCTTCCAATTACCAAGTGGATGCTTATTGAACACTGGCTGGTATTTGTGATCCGACAGATTGCTTGCCTATTACTTCAACACAATGCATCACCTTGGAATGAGAAACATATGCTAGCTCAGTTTGTGATCCAATGCTTGCGTAAATTGGGATAACTTATGATTTCCTTTCTGAAAAGAAGATGGTAGCCCAAGCTTTTGACAAATTGCATGACAAGATGTGATTGTTATGCAAATCAGAGTACATCACGTGTTAAAGGAATTCCTACTTTCCTGTGTTTTAAATTTTGACGTAGAAACAATCATCTTTTAATCAAAACCCTTGCAAACGAGTCAGGGGACCTATAAATCTTGGTGGATACCAGTTTTAGGCTTGTAAAGGATGAAAATTTCTTTAGCTCCTTGAATACCTTATGTACACACTGTGGCTATTGCTTAAAAATAAGAATGTTGGGAAAGGATGATGTTGTACAGGATGGTATTTATGACACACCATAATACACTATAATTCTCCCCCCTTTAGTGTAATGGTACCTTTGTGAGGGGACTAGTATACAGAAATGTTTGAGAATAATGAAGCGATATGTTCACTGTGATCTGAATTAATCTATTCACACATCCCAAAATAAGGGAATCTGTACTTACTATCAACAGACACACCAAAGAATGATGTGAATTAGTCTATGATCAGAATTATTCCTATTCACACATCCAAAAATAAGGGAACTGCATACAATATTCACTTCCTTGAGTATCATTTATTTTAAAACTCATAGATGTATTTGGGTCCTATAATGAGCATTTCATCTATATAAAGTGGTGATTGCTAAATGTGTTTTTTGCAGAATAGTTGCCAGTATTGAAAGTGTTGCAGTGTAAATGAACACAAATTATCTGCCTTTTTTAATTATATATGATTGAAAAACATGTTGAGTATAAGGAAATAGATATTGTCTACTTGTTTAACATGAATTTATTGTTATTTATTTTTCAAGTTTTTGAAGTGTAAAAAATGGTGCAAAATTGGCGTTTATGCATTGAAGTGTCTTGCTTTCCAAATCCAGGTCGATAAGTTATTAAATTCGTCCTTTACAATATGGCAACAAATCGTTTATTTCACGAAAAGAGAGAAGTGCCTGGAATGACGACAAACAATGAGGCATATTACATTTCCCTTATTGAAGGGTTAAAAGAGGCAAAACAACATGATGTCAATGATATTGAAGTCTTCACCAACTCGAAGTTGATATGTAATCAGATGAAAGGCATCTATTGGGTTCGAAAGGACAATTTAAAACCTCTTCATAAGGAAGTAATAAATTGGAGTTGTCAATTTCAACATTTTACCATCAATCACTCTGCAGATATTGAAAAGATGTCCACTGATATAATGTCCAGAGCATTTTTAAGCACATATGTAGATGCCAAATATGACATAGGATCACCATCCACTGCAACAGAAATCATTGATCACCATCAACATAAATCCCCATTGTGCGAATGGGTTGTTGTTATCATTTTTCTGGGGTCTATCATAGCATGGTTCTTTCAATAAAGAAGAACCTGTTAATATTTTATTCTTCCCCAACATGCAATGATTACGGTTTTTTGTATGGGACACAAATTTATGGACAAATGTAATATATTCCATGTACATGGACAAATGTATTTTGAGAAAAGTAACTAGTTCATGATTTTGTGATTATCATCAATACATTATGATGTTGTCTGATCCTTCCAAACACCTTCTCAGATCTTTGTTTCTAGAGAGATATTGATATGCTATGTGATTTGTTCGTTGGTTGTTGATCAGCGATGAAAGGTTTCTTTACCTATGTGTCCTCCTCATCCAATAGATAATAGATAATTGTCTACTTGGGGTGGGAAATCTAGAATGGTATGTCAATGAGGTTTATGCATGCTCCCTCTTCAATTTGTCTCATCTCTTATAGTGAAAATATAGACATCCTTGTTTTAAGCACTGTTTCTATCCTTTAATTGTTGTTATCAATTTATAGGAAAAGTGCATGGTAGATGAGGTTTCTAGTTTTAGACTAATGTGCATTAGTCTAGGAGTGAGGCTCTCTATTCTAGGAAACTTCTTAAAGCACCTTGGGCGCACTTTCCTAGAAGTGAATTAGCGTTGAATTAAGTTAATTAGGATGGTGCAATAGTAGTAGTGTCCCTCTACTTTTGTTATTCATTCAATTTACAAAAGAGCGGATCCACTTTGTTTGGTTTTCTTTTCGAAGTTAATAAAGAAAAAAAAGATGTTTTTCTAAGTTCTGTTGTTTTCTTTTGTTGTTCAAAACTTTTCGGTTAGCTTAAATGTTTTCATATCTTGCATAAAGAAGCAGTTCTGAAATTTTCTTATAGCTTTTCAGTTTTCTAAGTGTTCTTAGTTGCAGGTTTGTTTAGTGTTTACCATGTACTGAAACTTAACTATCTTCAATCAATAGAAGCACTATCAATAGTACTTGCATGTAGGTTTTAACCCCATACAGAAATTACCTGCATACGAATTCTAAATCACATGAAAAATAAAAATGCGAGAGCATAACACATAAAACACATATACACAGAGATTTCCCATTGGATCCCAAAACTAGGACTACCAGCTTGATTTTTCATTATGTTCCTTTCAATGTTACAATACATATTTATACATGCTAAAGCATCAAATACCATGGACAGAAAACCATCGCGTCCAATACCATGGACCAAAAAACCATCGCATCCAAAAAACATGTGCGAAAATCATGCACAAAACCATAGGTGGGTCCGCCCAACCTAACATAGGGTCCAAAAAGTGGAAAGAATATAACAGAACCCGACAATCTCCCACTTGTTGTTTTCTTTCCACAGGGGTCCACAAGAGAGCTTAGTCATTTTTCCAGCCCTGAAACACCCATTGTTTCTCTAGACCAAGAGAACTTCTCAGAGCTCACAGATTTTGTCAATGCATCTGCAGTATTCTTCAAAGTGTCCACCTTTACCAGCAACACCTTTTTGTCTTCAATCATATCCCTCGCAAAGTGATACTGAACATCAATGCGCTTTGTCTTTGAATGATAAGCAGGGTTCTTTGCCAAGAAAATTGCACTTTGGCTATCATAGTCTATCCTTATAGCTC